>PVIY010001087.1:0-164225 GCA_004026745.1 Myrmecophaga tridactyla
GTGGGACATGACTCCCAGGGATGTGTACCTTCCTGGCAACGTGGGACAGAGATCCTGGAATGAGCTGAGACTCAGCATCAAGGGACTGAAAAAAACCCTAGAATGAGCTGAGAATTAACATCAAGGGATGGAGAGAACCTTCTCGACCAAAGGGGGAAGAGTGAAATGAGACTAAGTGTCAATGGCTGAGAGATTCCAAACAGAGTGGAGAGGTTATCCTGGAGGTTATTCTTATGCATTAAGTAGATATCACCTTGTTGTTCAAGACGTAGCAGAGAGGCTGGAGGGAATTGCCTGAAAATGTAGAGCTGTGTTCCAGTAGCCATGTTTCTTGATGATGATTGAACAATGATATAGCTTTCACAATGAGACTCTGTGAATGTGAAAACCTTGTGTCTGATGCTCCTTTTAGCCACTATATCAACAGAAGAATAGAACATATGGAATAAAAATAAATAATAGGGGGAACAAATGTTAAAATAAATTTAGTTTGAAATGCTAGTGATAAATGAAAGCAAGGGGTAAGGGGTATGGTATGTATAATCTTTTTTCTCTATTATCATTTTATTTCTTTTTCTGATGTCTTTTTATTTCTTTCTCTAAATCGATGCAAATGTTCTAAGAAATGATGAATATGCAACTATGTGATAATATTAAGAATTACTGATTGTATATGTAGAATGGAATGATATCTTAATGTTCTTTTGTTAAGTTTTTTAATTAATAAAAAAAGTTTATAAAAAAAAAAGCCAATCCGTCTCTGGTGTGTTGCATTCTGGCAGCTTAAGCAGACTAAAACAACGAGTATTGCACTCTTCCCAATCTTAATACTTACAACCAAGGTAGACTAAGACAGTGCAGTATTGTCAAAGACATAGATCAGTGGGACAGGACAAAATGCCCTGAAGTAGATGGCCTAGGAATATTTTTTACTAGGGCCCTCTAGGGATCCCATTAATTTATGTTCATTTCCTCCTTCATAAGAGAATAAGGTGGTTAATCAAAAATAAAATATAACCTGCGATAAAAAAATCTCTGTCCATTTGCTAGATATTTTTTACTATTCTTTAATAAGAATGTGATTTCCAGGCTCATTTCCAGCATTAAGTCTTAGGTTTTGAAGCACTTCAGGAATATGCAGCAAAATCTGTTTTGAAATCATTATGCCAATCTTCACTTTTTTCCTTAAGTAGTCCTATCTTTTGGACAGGAAAAGTTACCCTATTTTTAATAGGGCAAACTGTGTCTCCTGGTTGCTTCAGCTGATGCTTTGTGTCCTTATTACAATGAAGAAGGATCGTGATGTTTCGTCATCATGGTAAACATCACTACAAAATCACCGTGGACACCAGGGCGTACCTACAGGTTGTTTTAGAGAAAGGAAATCCCCTTGCCCTCCCATTTCCTTCGTGTAAAATTAATAACAACCAGATTTACAGGTTTATGTAAATGGGAAATGTGGAACTTGGAAAGTATAAAATCCATAATTTTTTGAGGAATACCTTTGATTTTATTTAGTCTGAATCAAAAGCAAAAGGTGTATATTGAACCATTGAAAAGGACCTGGAAATTTCAACTTCAAGCATACCTTTGGGTGGACTAGTTCTGTCCTCACCATATTAACAAATGGCTGTAGGGATGCAGGCGCTCCTCTTTACCTACTTTCTTGGGAAGAAAATCTACAATGAAAAGACCCAATGAAGACCGTAAGATAGAAGGAGATTTTTGTGAAGGGAATGTCCTAGATTTCTTTTTAAATCTGTTGCCAAGGAGCCCAGAACTGAGTTTATACACAATCTCTCTTGGCTATATTGTGGCTAACAACTCTAATTGCAAGTTGGGTGAAACATGCAAATCCATCACTTTTGACATCATGTACAGTAAGGGGCATATAAACTCAAATTGAAAATGAAATGCTGAGACTCATAAAATAGATGAAGCACACACTTTTGGTGATGGATATGCATGATGAAGGTGGAAGTAAAATGAATAAGTCACCTAAAGTGGAATAGATGAAAGAATTCTTTAGAGTTCATAAGAAGTTTTCCTTGCAAAAAGATCAAACAATAGTTGAAAGTATATTTAAAAGCTGCATTGCTGTAGGACTTCCATTCTAAATTTTTTCTTTAGCTATTCCATTTGAAAACACACATTAGCTGTTAGGTTAGCATCAAATATGGAAATGTCAAAATGACCATGGTGGCAGTAGGGATGAAAGGAAAAATGGAAACTTGTAAAAACACATCGTTAACTATATTTACACCTCTGGGTCACTGACCTTGAGAATATAGGACGTTTTTCTTTACTATCACAGACAGTCCCACCACTGTACCCTGGTGTTTGGTTAGGTGTGCCCGGGAGATTTTCTTTGAAGATATGTTCCATTGTGATGAGATCTTAATTGGCTCTACCTCAGTCATTTTCAGTCCTCCTGACCATCTTTTTAAAAATAAATTTCCCTCAAACAGCAGCAGCACAAAACAACCATAACAAAAACAAACATAGTGAGCAGGACTCATTTTGAAGGTTTTAGCAACTATGGCTTAATTTTTCAGAAATCTTTTTTTTTTTTTTTTTGCGTCTAAGAGACAAGGTGGGACAACCAACCAACTATAGTGCTTTGAATAAACCAAAATTTTTTTTCTCTCAGCAACTCAATATCAATTTTAAAAGGACATGAAGTGAATAAGTGTATTGGAGAGATCATGTTGGAATTGTGATTGGAATAATGGCATTCTCAAAGATTACTAGACTTATACCTGAATATCCAGGTTTAAAGAACTCTTCTCTGAGTCCTGTAAGGAGTCTTTGACCATGTGTTCAATAACCAGAGTGGGAAACAATCTATTCTTCTGCTCTGGACACATCTTTTTACTTGTATTAATTGAAATGTTTATTTATCATAAACTCCTTGATGGGTGGGTTGTATTTATTTATTTTTGCATGGGCAGGCACTGGGAATTGAACCTGGGTCTCTGGCATGGCAGGCGAGAACTCTGCCTGCTGAGCCACCGTGGCCCCCTGTATTTATTTATAATAATACATATCTTCAGTGGGTTTTAAAAAAACTGAGCTAAAGGCACAAGGTGTGTTGTGATAGTGCATTGTCAAATGCATCTCTCATTCATTTACTTCTTGTACTTTTCTGTTGAATTTGCTCATCAACAACAGATGGGTTGCTAATGGGTCATCGATTCCATTGCTCCCCTGTCCCCTCTTGTGCTGGGCTGAAAGGAAGTATGCCCCCTAGAAAAGCCATGTTTTGGTCAAAATCCCATTTTATAAGGGTAGAATGGTCTCTGTTCAATATGTATGTTTGAAACTGTGATCAGATCTTCTCCCTGGATGATGTGATTTAGTCAAGAATGGTTGTTAAACTGGATTAGGGGACAACATGTCTCCACCCATTTGGGTGGGTCTTGATTGGTTTGTTGGAGTCCTATAAAAGAGGAAATATTTTGGAGAATGAGAGATTCGGAGAGAGCAGAGAATGCTGTAGCACCACGAAGAAGAGAGCCCATGAGCCAGCAACCTTTGGAGATGAAGAAGGAAAATGCCTCCTAGGTAGCTTCATGAAACCAGAAGCCAGGAGAGTAAGCTAGCAGATGACACCGTGTTTGCCATGTGCCCTTCCAGATTAGAGAGAAGCCCTGACAGTGTTCGCCACATGCTGTCTCACCTGAGAGAGAAACCCTGAACGTCATTGGCCTTCTTGAACCAAGGTATCTTTCCCTGGATGCCTTAGATTGGACATTTCTATAGACTTGTTTAATTGAGACATTTCTCAGCCTTAGAACTGTAAACTAGCAACTCATTAAATTCCCCCTTTTTAAAAGCCATTCCGTTTCTGGTATATTGCATTCCAGCAGCTAGCAAACTAGAACACCTCTTCACCTGTCTAGCATTTTTACCAGTGGGAGGTGATTACAAAAACCAAAACTTTAATACAATTGTTTTCAAAATAGCAGTGGCAGTCATCTATCCATAACTTAGACTCTGGGTTCTTTTATTTGTAAATGTAAAACTCTCCTTCTGAAACACACACTTCGTGACAGGCATGCCACCTCCCTAAGTTTATTCTACGAAAACCGATAGCAGTTTTAACTGGCCCTCCCTGCCCCAATTGGTTTGCGGGTTCTATACGTACTATTGGTGAAGTGACATGACAAGAACTTCCTAGAAATTCTGGTCCTGCATGTGCATGGAGTATATTATTCTAGGGTGTAGAGTGAAACTTAAAAAAAAGACAAGAAATTATTTAGGGATTTTAAAAAAGGTCATGTTTTGGAGCACCTGCTCTGTGCCAGACACATTATATACATTTTTTCTCATTTCACTTTAACAGCAGCCCCATAAAGTATGTATTATTACCTTACTTCATAACTCACGGCCCTGAGGCCCAGAGAGCTTGAATAACCTCCTTGACAGAAGAGCTAGATTCAAGCCCAGGTGTATGTGACTCTTGAGTCCATGCACACGGCCTTGCGACAACACCTGCGAGCCGGAAAGCAAGGCCGCAGTTTCTTCTCGCAGGTGGGCACGACATGGACGATCCACGCTGCCCTTCAGCCCACGGTACCACAGGTTGGAAGGGACAGGAAAAGGGATTCAGGCAGGCCGCTGTGCCAGCGCATTTCTCTAAAGCATAAATATGCAGTGTTGACTGGCCATACGCTTTTTATCTAGCATGGCCTATTTTTGTAAGAAAAGGATACCTGTCATCTTTGAAACTGTCATTCTGTTTGGTGATTTTCTCTTGCCTGTACGGAAAGGAAACTTTTCTTTCATTACAATTTGGTTTGGTTGGGGAGAACAGGACCCATGGGTTCCTGTGTTCAGGTTTTGGAGATTTTCTTTCCAGAAAGAAATTGGGAAAAAAGCAGGCGAAGAAGAGAGACAAGGCCGACACAAACATTGTTGGTGCTCACTGTTCTCAGTACCCACGTGCAGGTTCAGTGGCGCATAGAGCTTCAGAGGGTCTAGAAGGCAGCAGAGAAAGCGTCAGAGCAGCGAAGACGTGTGCCTAGGGGATGGCCAGGATTGGGCTGTGGCTCTGTGATTATGTTATGGGTTTGTGTTCCTGCTACCATGTCATTTATTGAGGATGCACCATGTGATATATGAGGTGATGCAGGAGATATTTAGAAAGTGACTCCTAATTTATGACATCTTTATTCCTTTCAGCAAAACTTCTGGATCTCCTATGTAGATTCTTGGATGTGATGTTGGCAGAGGGTTCTGCCAGCCCCAGTTGTCAGTGAGAATTCCACAGAGGGCGTAGAAAGACCCACCAAGGTGTCAGCACAAACAATGGTCCTCAGAGCATACATTTTATGTAACATGATATATATCATCCTTTCTATTTAAAAAGCAAACCATCTCCTTTATCCTCCTACAGACTCAAACAGGTAAAAATAAGCCACAACAGAAACTCTATTGGGAATTCGAAGACGGCGTGTAACTTCAGGACTACCCTGGAATAGACATGGAAGTTCCCTTCCCGCAAGCAAGTAAAGTCAGATGAGAAGTTTATAGAAAGCGGGCAATGAACTTAATAAGGTGTTATGCAATAAGCAGAATAAATATTAGTACAGCATATGAACCTAAATGACAGCAACAAATTATAAAGCCTAGCGTGCAATTAAAATCACTAATGGAATGCTGTGCAGAGGGAACGTGTTCGTTCTGAGATCAGTCAAGGAGCAGCAGCTCCGTGTCAGAGCCACCACCTGAACTAATGACACCCTCCTAAACTTATTTTAAACACCTTGTCTGTCACATAAAAGCTACACATTGTGGGTGTCTTTAGTTCAGCCTTTTAACATATGTTGTGCATGTGATAAAATGCATCCCCAAGGCACCGCTGTCTGAAGGCAAGACATAATCTCCAGGGTTATATGCAAGTGAATTTTTCTGAGGTTGAACTAATAGGAAAACAACAGGAAGAGCATATTTTCTAGTGCCAACTGTGTCTTAGAGTTATCATCTGAGAAGCAAGAGCTGCCTGAAATTGTCAGATCATTCAGTCAATCGGTTTTGTTGCCATGAAAATGATTATGCCTAGAGATTTTTTTAACAAGCTTGTGCTTTTGGGTTCCTCACTTTTGCACATGTGATTCCGTTTCTCAATGCCATTCACCTCATCCCCACGTGTACGCATCTTACTGAGCTTTCAAGACCCAGATTAAATGCCATGTTCTCCATGAAACTCTCTACTGATCCTCCCAGCCGAAGTCAGCCCTCCTTCCTCTGAACTTCCTCAGTATTTATTTGCATTTTATTAGCACTTTTCACAATCTATGTTGTAGTGTTATGGGATCTTTATATATTTTATACATATTTTAATAAAACTGATCGTATATATTATAGTTATTTGTACATGTGCTTTATCCCTTCTTTTGGACTAAAAGAGGGGAAAATTTTTCTAGAATTAGGTATGGAAGCAATGGGATGCCAACTTTGGCTTACAAGCCAGATATGGCCATTTGCTAAAAGCTTCCCAATTAACTGGAATATATTTGAAAGATGATGGAATGATTTTTCAGTCTTTGATGGCTTTGGCATATAGAGATGTCCTTTCAATATGCAATTTTATAAGTCTATGCATGCCAACTTGTTTGATGAATGAAACATTCACATAAATGAAAGGTGTCAAATCCATGCCCACATTTTAAAGGAAAGTCCCCTTGAGCTGTGGGTTTACAGAACAAGCATGCATAAACTACAGGATTCCCATATGCCGCCCTATTATTAACACCCTGCATTGGTATGGAACATTTGTTATAGCTGATGAAAGCACATTTTTGTAATTACACTATTAACCATAGCAATAGTTTAACGTAGGGTTTACTGTTTGTGTTGTGCAAACACAACATAGATTTTTAAAAATGTTTTATCCTAATATCATAAACAACCGTTTAACCATATTCAAATATATAATTTAGTGCTGTTAATTATGTTCACAATGTTGCGCTGCCATCACCACCGTCCGTTGCACAAACTTTTCCCACTGTTCCAAATAGTATTTAGTTTTAATTAGTAGGATCACCTAGAGGTTTTCTCTACCAAAGAGGGATCAAGTTTGCTCGGTCACTTCTCTTCATTGCTATTTTGATCGAATATTTCATCATGTAGCACACGGTTAGTACCTCTTTTTAATTTTTAGTTGTGTATAACTACTGATAGACTCGCTTTCTATCTGGTTATTATCTGTGACTACTGGTGTGAGTCAGTCTTTGTCATAGTTGGTACAGAAATGACCATTTCTGGTTCTGTTTGACTTATACAGTTACCTGGGTTTCCTTGTTTCTATATACACAGAATCAGAAACATATTTGTACTTTATAAACACATGTACACTTAGAGAAGTTAAAATCCACCTATGTCAGCACTTCACTGCGTATTAAAACAAAGAATTGCTTTTACACTACATCGCCTTTTTGCACATCTTTTAAATGAACTTTTCTGCTTTCAGTGCTATGACATTCCCTTTCACAGATTCAACTGTTTTAGTTAACCTTCATCGTTATTAGATCTTTGTTTGCTTTGATGTTTGAGTTATTACACGTTGGTGAGTAGAAGCTCCTGCAGCTGAATCTGCTCCCTTTTTTAGTGCATCTCCTGCCGTTCCTAGAATGAGTCCTGATCTTCTATAACCACAGGAGGTGCTGTCACCATTTTAATTCTTCCTGTCCAAAGACCTGAAGACTTCCGTGGAGTCCTGGTCCCTTTGAGTGTGATTTGGAACCACAACTTTGCTTTATGAGTTACCGATGATGGAAAGTTGTGTGTATAAATGCTGCCGCTGCTGCTGAAGATGGAATACTGACAGTGACAACTGGGAGAGATTTTTTAAGAGTATGAGCTTACATAAGACTGTTTCCAAATTGCATTCTATAATAATATAAGTTTTCATATTGCATTGGCAATACAAGTCAGACTGCACAAATGGGCATCATGAATCTGGGCTTTTTCTGTCCAGTACCAATAGCTTCTCAGGTGGGTTTTGAGATTTTGTGTGTGTGGTTTTGGCCTGCGCAGGAGCCTTCCCCCTTCCTTTGTTGATAGTTCTTCACTTTTTTTCCCCTGGGGACTTTTCTTTCCTCTTTCCGTGCTCTCCTGATGGGACAGTCATGTGCAATGCCTCTACCACCGATGGACACATGTCTGTGGCAAGACTAACCTACCCTGCCAGGAATTTAAATCTTCAGTGAGTGGGCATTGACACGGAGAATTGAGATGGATCCTTCAAGCTTTGGAGCAACAGTCCACTAATTAATGCCTATTTCCTAATTTTTTGGAGCATCTTTTATTTCTATTCTTCCTAAGTCCTGATTGTTCAGCTTTTCTTCAGATTCTATATTTTGCTTCATTATTGTCCATTATTATTATGATTTTGCTTAACATAACCATAGTTCATTTCTGTCATCTGCCATCAAATAATCCTGATACACTCATCCTTGTGCGTATATGTGGGTTGTCAGTAGCTTATACTGAAAACCATGGTAGGTGCCTCTGGAAATCACGCACATGAAGACATGATCAGTTCATTTAAAGATTCTACTCAGTGGCAAAAGGTGTGGGAAAAGCGTGGGTCTGTCTTATTCACAAAACCGCTTGTATTTCTTTTTTGAGGCGTATTTTGATTTTTCTATTTGTTTTATGTATTTACATGTACAATCAATTCTCAGAGGTAGTTATTTCTATGTGAAAATAGCGGTTTGCTCATAATTTGTCATTTTCAGAAAAAGAGTACAAAAGACCATCTTGGAGGGAACAGCTTTATATAACTTCACCCCCTCCCCACCTCTAAGTTTATCTGAAGTGGCATATCTTGTAGATACAACACAGTCACTCAGCCTCCATCAGCAGAAGGGACAAGGCCAGAGATATTTTGGGTTGTTTTCTTTGATATCTCAGTATTGTGATTTGTTCACGGACAATGGGTGTAGACCATCAAATGTGTGAGCCAGTTTGAGTTGAATCATATGTTTCCAGTCAGCAAAGGTGCTATGTTTTCCCCATCTGTGAAGTGTTATCCTCATTTCCTGTCTTTGGTAAATGATAGTGACCGGACTTGAAATTTGCTGGGTGAAGTGCTAGGCTGATAATAAGCATTAGCAATGACTTCATGAGATCACGGCTTAGGCTGTGGTCAATTCTTTGTCATTGGCTTAGTTTCTGGTTTCCAAAATGGCATAACTCAATCTTCAGATCATGTGCAGTAGAAAATTCTAGATCATAGCTACAGAACTAGCCACCATTTATTTAGTATAATGTGCCAAGTACTAGACTAGCTACTCTGTAAACAATGTGCTCCATTTGTACCAGAAAGGGAACTGGGGGTGAGAGAGCAAATCGATAACCAGGAAGTGGCGTTGGCTTTGGGCTATGGACATAACAGCCTCAGTGGGTCTCACTGTAGAGCGAGGTGGACCTCCCGTCATGCAAGGGAGGTCAGCAATGTATGGAGAGAAAAAAGTGCGATAAAGTTGGAGAAGTAAGATGGTTTCTTTCCCAACCATTGCCATATTCTAAGTGGGACATGTTTGTTGAATCACATAAGTGCTATATCCTCCTTAGATGGTATCAAGGTCTTCTGACGTTGAGGGAGGCCTCGAAGTGGCTGGGTCAGTATAGACATTTGGGAGCTGAGGGCTTGAAGCCTGAGTACCGTTTCTATGGGTTAGGAATGCACTTTGGCCGTGCCTTTTCCTTCGCTTGAGATTTGAAATCAGCCAATGTTGTATCAAGCAGGTTGAGTCATGCCCAATTTAGACTGTCTGAAGGCAGATAAGAAAATAAAATGTAGGTAACAAACTCTCAAATACTAGATTAAGTGAGATTTTTTAAAAAGATAGAAATGAAAGAAGGCAGCTTTATATGAAAAAGACTTTGTAAGCAGAACAATCAGTCAGCACACATGAAACTGAACGTCAGGAAGGAATCCACAGGCTGAGGCTGATGGTTGTCACTAAATCACTATGGGATTCCATTTACCCCGAGTACCAGTTCATTGTGTAGCATATAGGGTCTTGGGGGACAAGGATAAACAGAGAATCCCCTATCAAATAGCATAGTTAGCCTGGGAGAGAAACATTATGGGTCTCTCATAGCCAGGATGAGACAGTGTTTCACTGAAAAAGTTCTCACTCTAAACTCAGAGGGATCCTGATTTCTAAATTGGTTTCAATTAATATATTTTTTTCTTCTAAGAAAACAACGTACACCTGTAATCTCTCCCAACTCCTGGCAGCTCTGTGGTGCTGTAGCACTCTACCCCTTCCCAGTGGCTGCAATTACACACATCAGATTTCAGGATGGACGACAAGGTAAGATTCTGCAGGTAAAAGGCTCCCGCTTATGGACCCCGTTTCACTCTCATGTGTCACAGTCTTTTATTGTCGGGAGTTATTTAGAGAAACAGTCCCTGCCTAACAAAACCATCTGTTAGTTAACAACAGCAAAATATAAGGCTATTTCAAAATGGCATGGGGCATTTCAAGTTAAGGGCAGAGGGTGCCAACTATTATTTTCCCTTCAGCCTTTCCTTGTTAAAGAAGAATGCATCTGTTATCAAAGCCAGTTGGGCTAATGTGCTTTCATCCCATTCCTATCAAGAAATCAAAGCTGCCTAGAAAGTTATTTGAGGGTATGTTCTCCCTTTGGAGCCCGTCTTGCTCTAGCCATGCTCACGGGAGTTTCATGTGTGTGTCAAGAGGACAATATAGTCTCTATGTAACTTAGCCAACATGTCCTGCTCAGAACATGGTAAATGTTGGGGAAGCAAAATGGTCTCACTGGACAGATTTAGTAAAATGCTTCACCTTTGGGCTTTTTTTTGCACTACTCCATTACTTTTCCCAGCTGAGGGAGGAGGGCAGTGGAGAATAACCTGTGTATTCCTCCTTTTCCCCAGCCAGATAGTTTCCCAAAGCAGCTAAATATAACTCAATTTATTGTCATGCTAAAATGTTCTATTTAGCTGTGTTTAACTGGATATCATGATTCCATGGGCCGACCTTTTGCTCCTGGGAAGTCGTTTTAAATTCAATCCCCAGCAAAGGAAAATCCTTCCAATTCGTTGGCTGTGAAAGGTCACAAGTGAAATGTGTTTTGATGGTATCTGCCTATGGTTTAATTCTCAGAAAACCTGAGCACTAACTGGGCCTCAATTGTCCTTTGTCTTGGGAATCTGAGTTCCAAGAAGCCTGGGAGAGCTGAGTAGGAGACCTGGGGCCGAGTTGCTGGCTTCAGTCAAGGGTACACAAAGGTACCAGCTGAAAGGTGAGGTATGTGGTTCTCAGTTAGGTCAGTGCCGCCTGCTTTCTGGGCCAATGGGGATTCAGGCGAAAATATATAATTTCTTTCCGTGTTCCATTTGATATCTTTGAGAAGGACGTTTCCCACTTATGGGAGGCAAAGAGGGCATAGGTGAGGTAGGGTAGGAACCAGAAGTGTGTGAACTAGTCAAGAAGAAATTGGAGTATCCTGAAAATTTAGCCATGTCAGGGTCCCAGGAATGAACTCAGCAATCCGAGCTTGGATATTTCCCTTTCAGGACCTCTTCTCAGGATAGTTCAGAAGCACTTCAATCTATTCTGAGCTCACTGCCATCATCATCGTGCTGAGCTTTAACTGAATTACCTTTGTTTAATCTTATCAAATAACCCCCATTTAATAAAAATCATGTTTCACCAAAACATCTTTGGAGTTCTGTAAGAGGTTTTTGAAGAGTTCAGTGAATGGGATATTAGGATGAGGGTTCTGGACTTGGTGTTGTGTGGGGAGAACTTTTACTCTATTTCAACTTCTTAGTGACTTGATTCCATAATCATTCAAACCACAAAGATAATCTCTGTGTCCTTTCTAACTGAGAAAGAAGCTGAGAGGACAGCCAGCCCCGGCTCTACCGCTGCTCTGTTCCACAGCCCATGTCTAGTCCAACAAGTCATTCAATGTCTCCTGAAAACAACTTGCAATGTTTTACTTCCCTGCCTGTGTTGATGCTGCTTTCTCTTCCTGGGATGTTTTCATTTTCTTGTCAAGGCTCTATTCATACATAAAGGCCAAAACGTTATTTCCTGCTATAAAGTCTTCAGTCCCCCCCACCCTCCATGCCCACGTGTATAGAAGGCACTCATGGCCCCCACAATACTTTGTCAAGGTGTCTATTACACTTCATTTCGTTGTGGTCATCTGTGCTTCTTCCCTCAGCCCAGCTCCCAGTGGGCAGCAGATGTGCCCTCCTTATCCTTATACCCCAGCGTGTAACTCAGGGACCACTCCAAGGAGGGAGCTGCCAGCCTTCCCATCACGGAAGTATGAGCACTTAGGTTTTTGATAACAACATTGTTAATGTTGGTGAAAACAATGAGAGGATATTTCTCATGTTGAATGTGTCCTGAGTTACTAGTAGCCACAGGAATAGGGAGAAAGCAAGGGATGGGTCGTGTTGTAAATTTTTCTTGGAAATGCCTGGTCACAAGGAAAACTCACAGAGTTCAGAGGAGAAGTGGAAGCTGTTCAGAAAGATAGGGTAGAGGTAATTACATTTGGCCTTATTTTCTCGGGTTCTCCTTTCCTTCTCCCCATCCTGGGTCTTCACCAGCAGAATGCAGGCCACCCCTGAACCCTGACCCTCCTTGAGAGGAGAAAATAGCGACAGACCTTTGAGATGAGTCCCTTCTGCAGAAATGGGAGTTGGTGACCAGCTTCAGCTGAGAGAGCAGTTGTGTGCCCTGTCTCCTTTGCTGACCGTGAGATCTGTCCTTCAGTGACCCAAGGGTTGGCCAGTCCCAAGTTACCTCACTCTGTCCCTCCTCAGTGCCGAGGCTTCCTCAGATTATTGGTCTAACCCAGTGTACCTGTCAGGTGGCAGGAATGCAGCTGCAGCTCTAAAGCTCAAGAAATACAGGGCAGCGATCACCAACAACTTAAGGGACTAGACCCCAGGAACTTTGCCTCTGCTGCCCTTTAAGACACATGTGCTGCACGTTCTCTAGAAGATGAGCATCACTAGCCTTCTTCTTCACATTCTCTACTTTTGCGTACAAGTCTCACATGGCTGCATTTGACTGGAGGATCCTAGGTCTCTTGCATTTGTCCTACCAGTCAGGGACCTGGGAAACTTGTTTTCTGGTTTCTACTTTGAGAAGTTGAGAATCATAAGGCAGAAAGATTTCCAAATATTGCAAAGCCTCTCAGAAGGTGCTAAGCAACTGGAAAACGTGGGGAAAATCTAATATAATATCCTGTAAGTCACCGATATTTTTATCTTAGCCAATATTAAAAACTATGCCTCTATTGCAGGAATTTCTTTGGTGCGTTTGGTAGTTTTTCGCATGTGTCCTTTCTTCTGGGATTTGGGGTTCGAATGACCGCTCCCATCCCTGGCACCTCTCCTTCCTAATAGCACACTGCTCCCTATCACCTCCCTCACATGATCTCTTCTCCCAGGTATTGATGGTGAACTTGAAACATAGGACATCTTCTAATGGTGACATCAGTTGAGCACATTCGCACCATCCCTGGGGGATGTGACTGGTCTAGATGGGGCCAAGGCTGGCCAATAACTTCCCACGCCTCAGCGTGTGACTCCCTTTGCATGCCATGCCTTGCTCCCGGGCTGCCCTGTCGCTGGCCACCAGGGTTCACTGTAGCCCTGGTTCAAGTCCTTGTCCAATGGTCTCTGACCTGATACAGCATGCTTTCCTCCATGTAGATTCTATATTGACAAGGGTCAATGTAGGCTGCTTGTAAGAAATAGGCATAAAAAGATAACTGCCAAATAAGATTTTTCAAATAAAATAAATTCTTGCTGCCTATTTATTTGAAATATACTGTGAGCTCAAAATCTGGAATCACATCTTAATCATTGATCATCTCTGTATTCCCCATACTTGGTATGGCACTGACATGCAGCAGGCAGGCAATCCATATTTGTTGAAGGAATGAATGAATAAATGAATGAATGCAGGTTATGTAAAGTCCACCATATATCTTGGCATCCAGATATGTCGTTCATTTATTTAGCAAACATTTCTTGAGAAGTTGATTTTATGTGCAAAGCGCTGCAATGGGTACCATGGAAATCTGATCTAGTCCCAATACTAGTAAAGCTACCAAGAATTACAACTACTACTGGTCACAGCCACCACAATTGCCAGCACATGTTGTGTACCCATCGGTGGTAAGCACTGCAGTGACTGCTTCAGGAGCATTCATTTAATTTTCACAGCACCTCTGGGAGGCAAATATACTATCATTATTGCTGCTGCTGTTGTTATTTCCATTTACAAGAGAAAAATGGATTCTTAGGTTAAGTCAGGGAAAACAGATTGAGGACATGATGCTTGCACAGTAAGCTGAAGAGACACAGAGCCATCTGGAAGGTCTTAAGTACCCCAGGGCAATACATCTGCAGTGGTCAAGTTCCATTTAGAGAGCTCCAGGATGTCGAGTGGACACAGCTGGAGGTCAGAACGTACCTGGCCACCATTAAGGAACCTGCATTTTAGCACTAAGGGGCTCTGCTTTACTCATTTATCTACTCATCCACAAACAAGATTAGCATGCCTGCTGTGTGCCAGGAAGGGTACCAAGTCTTGGGGACAGGGTGGAGGGGGTTGGGGAGAGGAGATACAAATATGTGGACAGGTCACTGCAGTCTATAGTGAGTCTGACAGTGAATGTGTGAACATGTTTCACAGGAGTGGGTTCAACATTTCACCATTGAGCATGGGCATTTTGGTTGCCCTCTCTTAGGCTAAGAAATATCCTTCTATTCCTAGTTTAAGCTTTTTTAAAAAAACATGAATGGGTATTGAGTTTTCTACGTCTACAGAGAATATTTTTCTCCTTCTATTTATTAATGGGAGCACTTGCTTTATCTAAAATGTATTATTTCCTAATATTAAACCAACCTTGCCATTCCTAGGGTAAACCATACATTTATAGGACTATTCAGATGTTAATTTTTTCCCTTATTCTTTTTTCATTCTTGCTAAGTTGTATATTTGTAAGATTTTTACCTATTTCATGTAAGTTTTTAAATGTTTTGGCAAAGAGTGATTCATACTATTAATTTATTATCCTTTAAATGTATATAGCATCTGTAATCACAGCCTCTTCTTTCCTAATATTGCTTATTTATCCCTTCTCTTTTTTTTCATTAATATTGCAAGAGATCTTTCAATTGTATTAGGCTTTTTGATGATCTCACATAGTCATGGTTTACCACTATTGTGTGTTTGTTCCCATTTGAGATAATTTTGCTTTGTTCTTATTACCTTCATTTTGCAGCCTTTAGGTTTCATCTACCATTAGTTTTCTAATTTTAACATATTTAAATCATGAATCTTGAGCCATTCTCTTTTTTCCAGCATAAGCATTTAAGATATAAATTTCTTTCCAAGTAATGCTTTAGCTGTGTCCCTCAAGTTTTGATTTGTTGAGTTTTTCAGATGTGGATTGTAGTTCTTTTACAATATTATGAAATTATCTGATTTCCTTTTCCCATGAGTATTTAAAATGTATTTAAGAATTTCTGATGAAATGGACTTTTATTCTGTGCTTTTAGAAGTTCTCTGTTCTGCATTGTGGATGCAATGTATTGAGGATGTGGCCTACAGTCTTTGACATTTATTAGGACTTGCTTTAGAGCGTAATGCATGGTTAATTTTGTAAATACCTTGTGTGTTTGACAAGTAGTCGGTGAGCCCACTGGGTCAGGCTTGCTGCTTGCTACGCCCACATCTGCATCACTGCTGTTCTTTGATCGGACTATCAATTACTAAGAAGAATGTGCTAAAGTGTGGGAACATATCAATTTCTCTAAAAGATATCTCAACTCCGTATTCATATATTTTGATGCTATTCGCATACATAAGAGTTTAAAATTGTTACATGTTCCTTGTGCGTTGAAGTGTGTGTTATTATGTAGTGACCATTCTTGTTTCTAATAATGCCTTTTACCTTAAGGTCTATATTGTGTGATATCAGCCCAGCCACACCCGCTTTCTTTTGGCTGCATTTGCTTGAAAGGAAGTAGTTACACAGGGTCAACAGTAGTCACTGATGAGTGATGAGATAAAAAGAAATTGCTATTTTCTTGATGCTTTTCAGTAGTTTCCAATTTTTCTTTGGTAAATATGCACTGCTTTTATAATTAGGAAAAATTATAATTAAAGGAACTTCAATTAAAAATGATTGAGTCATTTTGATCAGGTTTAGGACATGGGGGCCAGATTTTCATACATCCAAATACGCATATAACAGAGTTTATATGTCATACAAGCAGCTTTTAGTACTGAAAATTCTAGGGGGGGATTAAAGATCACTAGAGAAAGCCAACAGAAGGAAACTGTAATAGCTTAGCCGTTAATGCTCAGGGATAATGAAAAATGCGGGGTCCTACCTGCCCCTGCCAGGCTTAGTTCTTATTGGAGCGGCTATTATAGTACTCTATGAAGACATGAGGGAAGCACCGGCCACATGCGTGGAGGCCATGGTAGCTGCAGGACAGGGACCTGTCTATTCCTGGGGGGCTCCAGACGGTGAGGTAGCAAGGGCCCCCACAGGAGGGGACTCTGGAGAAGGTCAGGCGCAGGGCAGTGCTGCTGTGGAGGGTCAGCCTGGGCTCCCTGGCCGGATAAGGACCTCCAGGACCCAGTGAGAGGAAAGGGCATGTGGGATGCTGGTGGACGGTACCACCCAGCCAGGCTTGTGAAGTGTCAGTGTCCCTGCACAGCCGATCCCTGCTGCATTGTGAGGGGTGCGTTGCTGCCTCTTGGGCCGTGTCATGTGGCTTGGCTTTCTCCATCCATTCCAGCTCCTTCAGGTGTGCCTTCCTTACCTACAGAAGCTGGGAAACCAAATATGGCATTTCCTAAGTACCCTAGCAATTAGAATTTTGGATGTAATTTTGGTATTATGAATTGTGTTTTCACAAAACTTGCATAAGCAACAGAGTTAAACATAGGGAGAGAAGTTAGGCTTAAGGCACAAGTAAGATGGCAGAAGTTAGTGGTTCAAGTGGCTGGGAGCTCTCTCTGGAAACTCAGCTGGGGCCTGGTCATCTAGTCTTCTCTGGGGATTTTGATTCTGTATTGTACTCTGACAATACACCCCATTGTTTGGAGGAGGAAACTAAGGCTTGAAGAAGAAAGGCATCTTGTCTAAGGTCTCACGGCTAATGGGTGGCAGAGGTGCACTAGCCGAGGGCATCTGACGCCAAGCCAGGGCACCCTCAGCAGCAGGGCAATGCTGGAATCTGGGGCTATGTTTGGAAGGGTCATTGGAATGATAATGGGGGTCCCAGGTCCCAGTGCCACAGTTGCACTTGATGGGATTATGTGGTGGATGCTGCTGCCCTGGCCTGGTAGGAAGGAAGTGCCTCTCCGCCAACCCTCCTCCCTCTACTGTCTACTTTCCAGTGGTCTTCTTGTCCTCTACTAAGAGTGTAACTTGCTGTCCTATATTTCTGTGTTAGTCCTGAGACCCCACACAGATTTAGGGGCCATTCAGCCATGTTCCCATTGCCCTGTGTGCTTGTTTACTGCTCCCAGGACATGGCATTGTGACTCCAAAGCTTTTGGGGACAGAAGTTGGGGATAACTAACCCCTAGGCTGACAAGCAGAGAAGCAAATATTGAATGACAATGAATAGATGACTTATCTATCACCCACGAAACCATCTAAGGCAGGAGCCCCGTCTGTCTTAGCCCAATGCTGTTTCCTTTTCGGCTCTTGTTATCACTGACGACTATTTTATGTCTGATTTTTGTTTGTTTGTTTTCTTTTGCATTTTCCTTATCAGGACATGTGCTGGCGTGAAGCAGTTATGTGTCTCAGAAAATGCCTTGTTCACTAATCCACTCTGTGGGTCGTTAGGACATTTTGGTTATGTTGCTTCAGTTGAGATGTGACCCCGCAATTCAAGAGGGGTCTTAATTCTGCACTGAACCCTTTATGAGAATAAAAGACAGAACTCAGAGAGTCCAGAGACAGAAACACCCAAAGAGCTTGGAGAGAAACACCCAGAGATGCTAAGAGAGGACCCACAGAAGCTCAGAGAACCTGGACTGAGAGCTGAAGGCAACGAAACCTGGGAGCAAAGGACCAGCAGATACTGGCCACATGCCTTCCCATGTGACAGAGGAAGCCCAGACACTAGTGGCCTTTCCTCAGAGAAGGTACCTTCCTCTGGAGGTCATAATTTGGACATTTCATGGCCTTAAAACTGTAAATTTGTAAACTAATAAATCCCCTTAGTAAAGCCAACCTGTGTCTGGTATATTGCATTTCAGCAGCCTTAGCAAACTGAAGCAGGAGGTGAGATTCTTCTCTTGATTAGGGCTGTATCTGCAGCCCCTAGCCTGGTCCAGGCACAACACTGGAATATGATGATATTTGCTTAATGAATGAATGAATGATCAGGGGCCATGTCTTTACATTTCATCCTCATATCTTAATACCCACTTAAGTGCCTGACATATAGAGGTGCTGATTCATTTTAACTGAAGAAGACATAACAGTATGTATATGTGACCTACATTAATGAATGAAATCTTTATTTTTTTCTCCTCAAAGTCTTCAAACCTGGAAACTTTGGGTTGTTCATCTTTCATTCGCTATTAATTCAACACATATCTGTACTATGAATTGATACAAAGATAAATAAAAAAACAAACCTTTCACATCTCTAACTTTAGTGGAGCACCTCATGTATTTTAATACATCTTCTAAGTGAAGAAATTAGGAATGAAGAAATACTACATTTCTGGGGCTTGATAGCACCTCCAGAAAAGAAATTCAAAATTTGGAGGCAATAGGGTAACTTGAGTGTTGACTGAATGTACTAAACATCTTTCTTAGCATTCTATGTTGTCGAGGTGGGTTTCTCTAGGTCTCTTTCTCCTTGGGTTGGTCCTGGAGAAAAAGAATCCACACTTTTGTCTCTGAGAGCCGTTGGGGGGACTGAGCAATACCTGTGGCCACCACTCACAGAGGTGAGGCACGGGCAGGAGCGAAGGCAGAAAGGGAGAATGACAGAGCAAGAAGGAAAGAAAAAAGGGAAATGGGAAAGGGCAAGAGAAGAGAGCGAGAAGGATGGAGGAGAGGGAAGAAACGATAGACAGCTATTAAATGCCTATTACAGAGGTTCTGTGTTCTATTCAACACATATATTAGCTCTAATCTTCATAACCCAGCCAGTGAGCTCAGCAGCATTTATTTTTCTCATTGTGTGAATGAGCGGACTGAGTTCAGAGAGGTTAACAAGCAACTCGTTTGGCCACTCATCGCTAGGAGGTAAAGCCAGTGTTTGCCCTCAGGAATGTCTGGTCCCAAAGCTGCAAGACATCCACTTGCAGAAGAGTGAGAGCCGTCTAGCACCAGGGCCCTGATGCCTCCACGGGTCTTTTGGGTTACAAATTGCCAGGCTCCCACTCTAAGCAGGCTATGGGGATGTCAGCACTTTAAATGAGTTACCTATTTTTCTGCCGACTTGTTCTCTCTCAGTCTCTCATACACACACACACACACACACACGTACGGAGGCATGGACACACAATTGCCCAGAAGAAAAAAGACAAGAAAAGTTTGTTAGTTTTGGTGTGTGCTTTGGCTAAAGGCTTCTGAAATAAATACTTAACAGAAAAGAGGCATAATGGATGTCAAATGGGGCCACATTCTCAAATATCATAATTCCAGAAGTAAAGCAAAACCCCTGACTCCAGCCTCATCCCCCACATATAGTGAGTAGAATAGACAAAGCTACACAGACTGAAAAAGCAACAGGAGAATTACAAAAGTTGAGGGGCCTGGAAAATACTTTCTGAATGTCCATTCCCCAAAGGGTTGAGGTCAGGCATAAGGCTTTATTCATTAAACCCGAAACAAAGGACTTGGGATATTTTATGCCTGGATCATTATTGTTGGATAAATTAAAGCACTATATAAAAAGTGTAATGGAATATTAATTTCAGTTACTGTAGCTAATTGAAAACATAGCGTGAATTGTGACTATGAAAAATGGAGTGAAAACACTTAGATGCCTGTCCAAGTCTAGCTTCTCCTTTTCAAGTTGGGCAGGAACACATTTTCAAGAAACGGCCATTATCCCTAGAGTTTACACTTGAGTGCATCAGGAGACATTTGGCCTGGGAAAAAGGAAAAAGAACTCATTCTCAACCATCAGAGACTTCAAAAATGCAAACTAAAATTGAAAACTATCAACTGCCAATTTGCTTACATTAAAGACATTAAAACATTTATCATGTTAAGCACTTGAGCTTTTCATCTGCTGTCCCAGTCTAATCCCAGAGCCTGCATGTAGAGCACGCTCATCAAAAGTTGTGAATGAATGACTGGTGGACGAAGGCGTTTGCTCACTCTACACCAGCAGTAACAGGCTGCCTTAGACAACTGATCCCATCCTCAGTGGAAAAGCGGGTCAGCAAGATTACTGCGCTATGCTCGGTGGTATGTGAGTCTGAGATAAGAAGAATATAAGCAGAAGTCGTCTGTTTGGTGTTTTGTTCATTACCGTGTCCTAAGTGTCTACAGGGGTGCCTGGCACATGTTAGGGGTTCAGTGAATATTTGTTGAATTAATGAAGAAATGCTTGGCCTGAAGTTGGGAGGAGAGAATGAGTTAAGCAAAGGAGGCAAAGAGGAGAACTCAGAGCTTCACATGTGGTTTTCTTTCTCTTGTGTGCTACCAATTCTCTGACATCCTCTGACTTCAAAGTAAACACAAGAATCTCTTCCTCAAATCAGTGCAATCTGTCCTGCAGGGTTACCAGGTTTTTCTTTACTAATATGCAGAACTAAGTAGTGCCTTTAAAGACATCTGTTCTAGCAACCTAGTGGAAATGGTCTAGACTCTATTCAGATCCATGGTGGGGCCCCACCAGGGCAGGCCAGCCGTCCTCGCTGTCTGGGAGGAGAACTTAGAGGTTGCTGGGTTTCGTACTTTCAACCTCTACAAATTATTTCCGACCATTGATTATTTCCTAGAAAAAAACGTATTCTACTTTTCTCGTTTTTAACGAAAAATACTTTCCTGATTTTCAAAGGCCAGTGGCACAGAGGATTTGCATGAGAGGCCATACTTGAGTAGCGCTGAGGGTTTCTTGGGAAGGATGCTCTGGGACATGTCCTGAAGCATGGTGGAGGAACACTGGCAAAACACTTCAGCAGGAGTCATTTATATGCGGTAGAAAAAATGCCATTCATATTCAATAGTCACCCTATATGGAGCTGACTTTTCTTCATAAAGTGACTGTGTGTGGCATTCTGTGTGTGTGGGTGGCATTTTTTTTTTTTTTGGCTTTTTAAAGACAAGTATGTATATGTTGTTTGTTGTCTTCTTTTGTTATACTCATAACCATCAATTCAAAGCGTTGGGGGGGCGGGGAAAACTGCAGAAACAACATTTATTCTTCATTTAGACAAGTACCACATTCTCTGAATTCATTTTGGATTCCATGCAAGTGATGGAAAGTTGGTGAAATTTTGCCTAGAACCATAAATTTGAAAAATTGTCTCAAAGTTTAGAATTCCTCATTGTCTCATGTTCGTGCATGGGAGACAAGTCAGTTCTCCTGAGTACGTCACTTCTGAACTGAATTCCCAGAACCACCGTGGGAAGACGGACAAGTTTTCATGTCGTAAGGGACTGCTCAGTGGGCTTTGCACTCTGCGATACCGAAAAAGTATTTTTGAATGTGGCTCATTTACATCAACGGGTGAAGGTCTCAGTGTTAAGGCCACGCAATGGGCACTCTTTAGCAATCAAGAGGAGGGGACACGTCATAGGTTTATGGCAGTAAAGCCAAGGGGGGCAGGGCTATGAATGCGAAACCTACCGTAGAGCTGGAGGAGAGGAATACGCTGACTGTGCACGCCAGAACTGGCCCGGGCACCATAACCATTGAGGGGACATTTACTTGGCTGATAACCCAAGGGTGTGCTGGACTCATGAGTGTAACAGCAGCAATCTCTATGGAAGAATGAATTACGATAGCAGTTTGCAGTAACATTTTTAAATTTTTCTATTATTTAGTGACCTTGTAACTTTCCCCAGAGCTCCCACTTTCAAGCTTCTACCGTGACTTCAGAACTGAAATGGAAATTCTCTAACATATTTCAGAAGATTTTATTCCAGTAGCTTTGCAGCACATCTCCCCTGCAGCAGAGCAAGTGGTGAAAATACAATGTGAGATTTGGTCTCATGATGTAACTGAGCTAAAGGTAAATTGGTAGAAAATGTACTCTTGGAGAAGTGAAATGACTTGCTCCACGTCACACAGCCAGGGACTGTCTTTGGGTACTGCTTTGGTAGCTGCTATTTGACAGTTAATTACACAGGCTAAGATAAAAAAGGCTCAAGGTAGAAGGTGATTATAAGAACAGTCACATTGCTTTTATGAGAGGTAAAGGTGTTGTGAAAGCAAGAAGAATGTGAGATTCTTTGTAAATACTAATTTTTCCTTTTTTCTTCCCTACTTGAGAATAATATTAGTGGGCATTAAATAATTTTATATCTGAGAGTTTGACATTTACTTACAGTGTATTAAGAATCCTCAATGCATAGATAAATTGCTGTTTAGAACAGAGAGGGCCTTGGGGAGGATGAGATGTCATCATTTCATATTAACTGAAGACACATGGAACTTCTGGTGTTCCAAGACACGGACTTCTCCTCACACACCCTCTGTGTCCCAAGCCAGGCTCAGTCTGGGAGGGGCAGGCGTGCCACACCTAGAAAAATAGCTGAGTCACTGGACGGTGCCATGCAGACACCTGGAGCTGGCTGGAGGCAGAGTCAAGAGGTAGAGCTTGGTTCTTGGCCATCCTGTCCTCTCCCAGTGCTTGCCTCCAATTCTACAGCCTTGGTTTGGGGGCATGTGGGGTGAGGTAGAGGAAAGTGAGAGCTAAGATAGAAATGTCACACAAGGAGAAGCAGGGAGGCTGTGGAAGTCTCTCTTTCAATCCATCATTTTTTCCCCTAACAAAAGTAAGTCTTTCTAATCACAAAAAGGAACTCACCTCTATCCTAAATTCCCCTTTAACTGTTGTCCTCATTCATAAGTCGTGTGCTGGAGACTTGTCTGAAGTCTCTCTCCTCCCCTCACTCTTTGGCTAGCACAGCCTGGCTTTGTGGCCACCTGTTGTGTTCTGAAACTGCTCTCACAGAGTTCACCACTGACACTCTCCAAGTCCAAAGGGCATGGAAGTTTCTTACCTTCTGTTGATCTGTTGATCTCCTGCTTATCTTCCTCCTTGGCTTCCACAATTCCCTTCTTAAATAGCCTTCCTCTTCGTTTCTAAGTTCCTCCTTCTTTTCATGCTGCCCACCATGGTTGCTGGACCCTTCCACTCTTACTCTTTTTTTTTTTTTAATTTGCATATGGGCAGGAGGCACCAGGGATCGAACTCCAGACCTCCAGCACGGCAGGTCGGAGCTCTCCCTGCTGAGCCACAGCAGCCGCCCTCCACTCTTACTCTTAACACCCCATGTCTTCTACTCACTTGGCCTTGAAGTCTCTCTCCTAGCCACTGGGCCCACATGTTCAGTTGCCTAGTGGAAATTCCTCATGTCTGCACCACAAACTCAACATATCTCAAACCGAACTCATTCCCACGCCTCTAAAATCAGTTCTCCCTTTTGTATTTCTGGTTCTGCTTAATAACTCCCCCAGACCAGAAATTTGGGAGTCAGCCTTAACTCTCTCACTCTTGCTACCTACCTAATTGCTCATCACACTCTCTTGAGCCCACCTCAAGAAATTTTTTTTTCTCTAATCTGCTGCATTAGTTTGTTAAATGCTGTGGGAATACAATATACCAGAAATGTAACAGCTTTTAAAAAGTGAATTTAATAGGTTGCAAAATTACATGAAAATGTCTCAATTAAAGCAAGGATATAGAAATGTCCTATCTAAGGCATCCAGGGAAAGATACCTTGATTCAAGAATCAAGAACCCTGATGACATTCAGGCTTTCTGAAGGATAAGTGTGTCCTGGCCATGTTTCTAACACAGGGGACAGAGCCAGTGATGGGAGGAATAGAAGATGCTGTGAAATGTCAGGATGGGCTTGGGATCAAGGTTAGCTGGGCTTTTAAGAAAGAACAGTCCAGTTGGGACTGCCAGGCGAGGGCAGGGGGGAATGAGCCAGCTCCACAGCTGAGGCAGCTGGGCCAGGCAGCTCAAGCCCCAGGGTTAGTTTGGTCAAGTACCAGCGGGGAGCCTGTGCTGACTGAGCTTCCTTTGTGGAGGAGGCCCTCAGGTCACCTTCCATGAGTGAGGTGCAGGTGAAGGAAGGCGGGGTGGGTCCTGGAGGAAGAGGGCGGTTTAAAGCAGCCGCTGTGCCCCCTGCCCTGCCCCGGCCTGTAATAATCATCCACAAGTGATGTGTAAAGCCATTTCTGAGCATTAGTGAGAGCTCAGCTGAGGTTAGGAAGCCTTGCTTTATGGCAGCCCAGTTTCCATGGTTTCCTTTCTCATGCAGCCTGGGAGAGGGAGCTGAGAAACCATTTATTACCTACAGCAAGTCTAGGAGAAGGAACAGTAGCTTGGCGTTAGGGACTACTAAATGTTTTTCCCCCATGCCACAATATTGTTCTGAATTTTTCCAAAAATAAAAACAAAAAAAACACACACAAAACCATGACAGGCTTACAGGTTGAACTGAAATCCATTTTTTTCTACATTAAAAATTTTATAGGATGCAGCCCAATTTTAAAAAGCTGCGCTAAGTGGAACAAAGGTTTTAAATGAGCAATTCTATATTTAACTCTGATTTAAAAGAAATTTGAAAATGTTGGGCCACTTGCTACCGTAAGTTGGGCTCTTTTCTAGCAAGAGCATGGGCTGCAGGCCAGGATTGTGCAAATAAATAGTAATGGTATAACACAAATTTCAAATTTTTTGAGTGACACATTAACAATGTGAAGTTTTCAATTGACTGATATTTTAAAGTCACACCCCCCAACAAACCTATAATTAAAGTTATTTTGGCATTTTCATCTCAAATCTTTGCTTTTGGGGGGGTGGGCGGGCTGGGAATCCACTGTAAAAATGAGCTTCCAGATAAAATTTGACATCAAATACAAAGTCTTATCTTGGCAACAATTCCCCCTCCACCCTTCTATCGTGACATACAGGAATATGTGGCTTGTCAGTTTTAAAAGTTCTAAAGGTATTTAAAATGAGAATCAAACCTTTGCGTTTGCTTGAATTTGTGGCTCAGAATCTATGTATGGAAACCAAAGTCCAGATAAAGTAAAATTCACCTGAACATCGGAAGTCATTATAGGATAGAATGAAGACTTCTGCTAGAACACAATAGTCCCACTTAGGTTGCTTCACTTCTTTTAATAAGACCATTAATCAATTCATATTTTTGAGATAAATAAGACTAGCCTGAAGACTGTTCCAGGAAAGGGGTTTTGGTCTATGGATGTACATTTTGAACAGCTTAATAGTCAGTAGAGTAAAAGCATCAAAACAGAAAACAAACCTCAAAGCCAAGACGATTGAAGGAGAATCATCCCTCATCTTCTTAAACCATCCCTTTCTTTTAAGCACAGACAGTCCAGAGGGAATTCTAATGGTTCCTATCCTCACTTGTGTGTGTGTGTGTGTGTGTGAGTGTGTGTGTGAGTGTGTGTGTGATCACCAGGGCATGGATTTCTGGAAGAACTGTTTGGGACTTCTCCCCACCCCCACCCCACCCCTTGACTATAGGTTAGGACTTACTTGGGGGGAAGCTTTAGATGCTTCTGGAATAGAGAGTTAAATTCCTCCCTGGAATTCAGGAAGTGAAAGCGAAGTGCTTGGGAGGACATTATGCTGAGGAGGGGTTCACAGAGAGGCCATTCAGTTATTGCAGGAAGGTCACGGGAGCAGAGGGAGGGGGCCGTCTGAAGAGGGCCGGCTGTTAGTAAGGCTTTAGGCACATCGCTGGTAGGGGAACATGAGTGTGGCCTCTTTTTGCACAAACTCTTCTAGGAAATGCTCCCCGGGCATTTAATAGTCCAGGCGGGATTGGGGTGGTGGGAATGAAAGTACCCGCCTTCACCCCCATCAGAAGGGCCGAGGTGCAGGGAGCAGCCCTTCCTGCAGCTCTGGGAGAGGCTTCACTGCTTCCGAATCACCTCCTTCCCTTCTTCCTCCCCAGCTGTCCACACAGCCCGATTTCCCCAGAAAAAACGAAGTCAGTCAATCCTTAGATACTTCCAGGTTTTTGCAGCACCCTTTTCAAACCGTGAAATCCTCTGGTGTTACCGCAATACATGTACATGCGAGAGGAGAGGGCCTTGGTCAGGGACTACCCCTGAGTTGAACTGGAGAGTTACTCAGTGCAATTCTTGATAAGCCTTTATGGCAAATTAGAGGTTTCCCTTCCCCGGCTGGCTGGCTGTGAGTTGTTGGGAGCGTTCTTTCCCCTTTAACACAAGGCTCTTAAGAATTTGTCACTATGTATTTTTAATACTGTCAATAAACAGCTTCCTAGACTCGGAGGAGCAGTAATGGGCGCTGTTAACAAAGTGTGAAAAGCCTCGGCCGGCAGAGGTTAATCACACGGCCGCTCCCTAATGACCTCGACAGCCCCCAGCGTAGCCCCAACAGCGCTTGTAAAGACCAATCACGTGAATCATTTCCTGTCTGGGGTCGCCTTTATGGTGTAGAATAAAAGCAGAGCTGATTGTGAATAGAAAGGCCCCGGCAGGGGAGGTGGTTATTATTTTTAAGCTGATCTAAACACCTGGGTTTCCCACTGGACCCTATTAAATGTCCTCCCTTATGTCTAAATATTCCAGTCCCCGCCGCGGCTGCGCGTTGGGCGTTTCCAAGGCGGGCAGGACAGGCGAGAGGGTGGGTGGCCGCGGCCAGGGTGCCCCTCCTCCAGGGAATGGCAGCCAGGTGGGAAGAAGCGGGGCCTGGGAAGGGACTTGGGGGGCCGCCCCCCTCCCTGTGGTCTGAGCCCTCCCCCTGCAGGAAGACCACACGTAAAGCCATTCAGACCCTGAAAAGTTTACTAGGTTTGAAGACTTGGGGCTGGGAGATTCCTCAGCTTGCCCTGGTAACCCATTTCTTTGTTCGGAGGCCCTAAGCCTCAGCCAACACTTTTCCCATGTAAAGGACGTAAGTCATTTCTGTGGGGGCTTCGACCCATTTTCTCTGCCGTGTCTTTGGGTGGGTGCACTCTGCTGGCTGCCCCACCACCCCCTGCACTTTATTGTGGACTTGGTTAAACATTACTCCTCTCCCAACAGCATTGCTTAAGTCTTTGAAGATTTTATTTTCCACCACCAACTTACAGATCTGAGCGTTCTTAGATGAGGAGCCTGGACTAAGGTTCTTAGAGGAACAATGACACTTTAGGTTCATGGCAAGGACAGGGTTTACAAGCAGTAACCAGGGCTTAGGGATTCTAATCTGGTACCTGGAATTTGGGTGCTCCCTGAGCAGCGGGTCATCCCACACTGAATATTTCCCCTCTCCTTTGCTGCGCCTTATATCCCATTAGATTATTTGTAATGTCTTACAAGACCCCACCAAAGGCAACAAAGAGCAGAGGAATAAAAATGAGATTTGGAGGGGGATCTAAATTCCAATTTTTCCTCTGTTACTTCCTGTAAGAGTTTGGACAAGTTATCAACCACACTCAGTCTCATTTTCTTAAAACAGTTCTTCCTAGAGTTCTCATAATGAAGAAGTTTAATCATTTATACAAAGTGCCTGAAATGTAGTAGACATTCAGTAAACATCAGCTTTCATTGCTTTTTTTCTTCAATAGTAACCCTGACTCAGGCGTGTGCATTGGTCTTGATAAAGTTCTTGATAAAGATCCGTGGGAGGCATTCACATTGGGATCTTGAGGATCATTTGGTTCCAAGGAGCAGCTGTGCCACTTGAGCTAACTCAGGCAAGAGGGGAATTTATTGTTCCACCTAGCCAGGCTGCAGGAGGGCTGTGAGCAGGAGGAGTGCGGGGAGGTAGAGTCAGCCCTGTTTGGGGCACTCTGCATTTCTCCTTTCAGTTCCTCCCTAGACTCCCAGCTTTGCTTTCTCAGATCCGCTTCTTTCTGTTTGCCTTGAAACATGGCCTTCTATTGCTCTCAGGCTCATAACTCCCATCTTTGCCACTAGAGACTGGGCCAGTCCTTCCTGAGCTGCATTAGAAAATCACAGGAGTAGGATAGAAATGGGCCAAATGGGGCCATGTACCATTCTCCAATCCCTCAAGTGGGTTGGGAGCTGGGAGAAGGAGCTGTGATTGTCCCTTTCTACTAAAGTCATGTGGTTGAAGGAGAGGTAAGTCAATCCCTTAAAAGGGGAGTGCTGCTGCTAGAATAAGGGAAGTGTGCTGGGCAGCAGAACATTGAATCTTCACTGCACTGGGGAGCCCAAAGGGCTGCTCTTTGCCAGGTCTTTACTGGCACAGAGGTGCCATCTTCAGAGCAGGGTGATTTAAAAGAGGACATTTTCAAGCTTTTTCCTGATTGAGCATTGATGAGGATGATGATGGTGATGACAATAAGGTTCTTGATATTTGTATATTGCTTACAAATTTGCCAGGTTCCAGATCATTCTAAAGCTACTTCCCCTGGTCCACAGCCCTTCTGCTATACCCAGGGAAATTACAGAAAATTGGGATATAGGTTATGATTCTTATTTTCTCCTTTTTACTTCTCTGAGCTTTTCACATTTGTTGCAAGAAATCTGCATGAATTTAATAATCACACATATGTGGGACTGGTGCTCTTATGTGTGAACTCTACAAGATCTTTCCCACCCTAGGCCTTTCTGCTCTTCCTGCGACATTCTTTCCTCTTGGAAGTTTCCTTCATTTTCCTCAGGTTTTTGGTTGAAAAGTCACCTCTACAGAGAAGCTGTGACCAGGAACAAGTTCAGGTTTGGTGGGACCTGAAGCTTACACCGCTTTGGCATTCTCCTTAGGAAAAAAAAATACACGATTATGAATAAAAGTTTGTATTCCAAAGTGAATATTTATTTAGAATAAGAAAGATCACAAAAAATAACGCACTTACAATTTTTACTAATATAAACACTGCTTTCATAGTTTTTCTCCCCACATTTTTCTGGCTACATATCTTTTGATTGTCTCTTCATATGACAACAATCTTATAATTCTTTCTTAAGTGAGAATAGAAAGATCATTTAGTTTTCCTTTAGCAGAGTCACCAATTTTTGTTTTTTTATTTTTGACCATTTAGAAAAGTTTATTTCAGCTTCACGACTCTTTATTAGTAATGCTCTGCAAATGTTTGGTACTGTCATGTATGGTGAATGCTCTGCCTTGCCCTCTGCATTTCAAACCTGGCCCTCCCCTGTATCCACATCCTTCAGGGGCCAGGAGGGGAAGGTCACAGCCCTTTCCCGAACATCGTCCCGCCCTGCACCCCGCGGCATCCTGCTGTACGAGGTGGCACAGAGGCAGGAGGAGTATTCGGGGAAACCTCTCCTATGCTACAACCTAATTATAAATCCTCATATGTCCCGTCACACCCAAATGAGATGTAGTCCCAACTCAATTTCCTCTCACCTAGGTCCCCCAAATACCTAGTCTACCCAACGTAGGGGGAAGTATGACCAAAGGGAAATCACAGCAGATAGCGGCCCTCACTGAGTGCAGTTGAGATCACTCACAGTTGCAGATTCGACCAGAGCATATGCATGTGAACACTGCAGGGCCCTGGCTCCAGGGCCTTGGGAGAGGTCCTTGAAGGAGAGGGCTTTCAGCTCCAGCTCACCAGTTTCGAGGTCCACTGCTTCTGCAACCAACCCAGAAGGCAGGGTCCCCGCCCCGGTCCTCTCATTGCCCGCTGTTCTTTGCTTGTTTAGTTCTTAGCCCCTTTTAAAATGAAGTACTTGTCAGTGTGTGTGCTTGCTCGCGCCTTGTCTCTCCTGCTGGGACTGTGCTCCCGAAGCAGGTGCGATGTCTGCATCGTCACACACCCATCCTGTGCTCGTCGGTCCTCAGTGACCAGGAGCATGACGTATAAACAAAGAGGAATGAAGAACCTCAAGGCCAGCACCCCCCCGGCCCATGTTCTCCACCCTGTGCCTGGCTCCAATCCCACGGCAACTGAGGCTGGTGCCTGAACTCCATCTGCCCTGTCCAGTTCCTCTTTCCCTCAGGACCAGGCTCTCCTCTGTGGGCTCAACACATCACTGACGTGCTATTCTGTGTTAACAATGACATAGTTCTATGATTTAAGGCCTATTCCCAGGAATGATGCTGATACACTAATGAAAAGGGAAGATTAGAGATAACCGGCATCCTCACAAGGGTTTGGAAGATGCACGTCCATCTCACCCGCCATCCACACCCAAATGCACGCACGAGCTTGCAGTGGCCTTCAGGCTGCCGAGGAAGGGGGTGAGGTTGGTGGGGGAAGCAGTGGGATGGTGGGTTCTGTGGCTACCTCTGGAAACGAAGCTGGATGGGAAACGAGCGACTTCATCTACCCCTGGACCACTTGAACCTCCCTGGTCTGGGGCAGTTTGTATTTGTGCTTTGTACAGAGTTCGGGATTTGGTGGCATGGTATTAGGGATGCAAAAATGGAGAAAGGTGGAATTGACTGATTACATATATAGAGATAGATATTTTTTCCCCCAGCTCTGCTTCCCTTCATTTTTATTGTCTTTAAACATCTGGTAAAATTATTGCATTAATGTCTGCCTGAACCACAGAGTAGAAGCGCCGGCTCTGTATCAAAAAACCGGAGTACCGAGTGGGAAAGCTGCCAGACTCAGGAGGGTTGTAGGTGCTGGCCACAGGGCTCTGTCCCCTATCATGGGGCCTCCGTTTCTGAGTCTCTACCACCTGGTTATTACCCTCGGTGAGTGTGCACATGGACACATTATATAGGTGTGTCCAGTCCCGTGAACGCTTATGCAGTGCCTTCCATGCACTAAGCACTGTCTTAGGCTTGGGGATCCTGAGAGGATGAGGGCACAGCCCCACCATCCAGTTTCTTATAATTTAGTAGGAGACCCTTGTAAGTAAATGAATGGCAGAACAGTGGTAGGCAGCGAGAGAGAGAATGAGCATGGCAGGGGTGGGGCACGAGGAAAGGCTCCACAGAGGAAGTGACGTGAGTCTCGGTGTGGTGCGATGGCTGCACAGTTGACGAGCCTCTTCCCCCCACCGGAGCAACACGCTGACACCTACAGCAGGAGCTGCTGGCCGGCGTGGCTGGTCTTCATGGAGACCCTCTGTAGCCACGGGCAGAGTGCCGCATTTGTCAGCTCATCAGATCCCACGACTCTCCACTTTTCAGGTGAGGAACGTGGAGCTGGAGGCCGAGGCTGCCCTGGGGTCCTGAGGCCCATCGAGGCAGAGCCAGCTTCCAGGCCGGTGGGTCTCAGCCCAGAGCCCAAGAGCTTGACCAAGCGGCAGACCGAGAGGAGAGGGAGGTGCAGCACGCCGAGCGTCACGCTTTCTCAGCGCCTTCACCCACTTTGATCTGTTTGGACCTCCCAAGCTCCCTGCATGTGGCACTGGAAGGTCATGAGGATTCCTTTGAAGATGAGGAGGTGAGGTGGTAGAGCAGGCGCGTTTCCCAGTTGGGGAGAGAACTGTCTGACTTCCGGGCTCAGGCTCTTTCTGCTCCGGAATGAATGAAGGTTCTGCCCCAGGCCAGTAGCTACGACTGTGCCCGCCACAGCTCTCCCTTCCTCTGCCCCATTCCCCCACATCCACGTTTCCTATAATTGATTTTAAAAGCCCAAAGAATATTTCCCTGCAGCCAAACAGGGATGCAGGAGGACAAAGGGTCTCTACTGTCCTGCACCTGGTAGGGATGGGAAGAACCTACCTTATATCCCTTCTCATAAATAAAGGCAAGGATGCATTTATTCTTACACTACGAGTGTTTCTGCTGTGTCACTGAAGAGAGGCAGGTGGAGAACATTTCTACTTGAAGGAGCTGCCAGAGGCGTGGCAGGAGGGATTCCAGTGCACGCGTGTGGGTGAGGATTCATATTAGCATAAGCATCCAAGTGTCCATGCCAGCCCACAGGTCATGCAAAATGGGTTTGGGTGGTGGATGGTAAACAGGCCGATTTACAGCTCTCCTTCCCCCCTTCAGTGGAGCATCTTTAAGAACTTTCATTCAGGCCAAACTACCTTGTCCTCACAGAGCTCACCTCCTCTGCCCCCTCCTCGGGATTCCAAATCAAACCTTCCCAGGAACAAACAAAAAGTTCCCACATGTGATTTGAACTGCTCACAAGGCTTTCAACTTTTAAATCTCACTATTTTGAAAAACCTCACCCTCTCCTTTTCCTCACAACTCTCTTAGATTCTGCTTAAAGAGTTTCCGCCTGAGAAATACATGAAAGAAGTTTAAGGCCAAAGCTTATCTGCTGGGGCTGGGACTGGGGTTGTGGTTGAAGCATTTCATAGTTAGGAAAAGCATATGGGAAAACCCTAAAGGAAGGCACCTTCTCAGAAAAGCAAATTAAAGTACAAATAAATTCAAGATAGCGAATATATTCCGAGTGCTCAGGGGATATGAAAAAGTAGACTATGATAACAACTTTAGAAATTGTGATCATTAGCATATGTCAGTAATTTGACAGCAGCCCTGACGCCCCTTCTGATGTCATCCACGTGGGAAGCTCCTCTGACCTTGGGGCTGTCCAAGCTGCTCATCTTTCCTGTGCATTCTGTCCTGAGCGCAGGGCATCATGATTCGCTGTTGCTGAGTCTCCCCACTGGTCTGTGGCCTGGGAACTGGCCACGGGCATCTCCGTCCCTAGTCTAGCCTGGCACGGAGTCGTCAGTAAATATCTGTGTCATGAAGGATCAAATGAATAAATGAACCTTCAAAGTTTATTCTTAAGTGAACTGCTGTTGTAAAGATTGGGTAATCTTTTCTGATGGAGGCTTTTTTTTTTAAATAAGCTTGAGAAGGCCAGGTGCTTTCGACCTCACTTGGAATGCCACAGTGTTCATTTGTTCATTAATTGCTCTGAGATGCTTTACTGTAAAGTCTGATCAACGCTGTGTTATCCAGCGTTCAATGGATTCTGACCATACGATCCTTTTGAAGAACACCTAGAAATATTATATTCGAGGAAATGCTGCTTTAAAAGTTAAATGAAACTATGAAATGTCACAGGAATGATTAATGCCAGATGAGTGCCAGGCTCTGTATGCACCGATTTGAAAAGGAGAGTGGGAAAGTCTGCAAAATCTTCTTGAAGGAAAAGGGAAGCTTGAAGAATACATTCAACCTGGCTAGGTGGGAAGTAAGGCAGTCCCATGGTTTTTCACATTTTTTCCTCCTTGCCCTGATAGGATACACTTCCATTAATTACAGTGGCTCAGAGTGGGCTGAGGATTTTGAATTTGGGGGAAGGGGTTGTAAGTAGCTAAAAAATGTACTCACACCCTGTCCCCCCATAATTCTGAACTCCCACCTGATGTGCACCTTGAAAAGTCATGAGTCTGTAAAGGTGGGTGGGTGCTCAGAAATTTCAGGACAAGTTGCTTAGTTCATTTAGGCTCTTTTGAGATTATCCAGCCTAACTGGAGAACTTCCATGAGTCTCGGGGGATTTTAATTGTGGCAATAGGAGAGTGCTACTTGGCTTTTCTTCTCGTCTACAATTTGGTGCAAAATATATTATTAGTGTTATGTGGTCATAGTCACAGAAACACAGAACCATGGTGTGCCTGACACTAACTAAAGTTTCAGCGCCTTTGCTTCCTAGATGAAAACACTGAGGCCCAGAGGCAGCTCCTTCACCAAGGCTGCACCGACTTCGGACTATGGGCCTCTGGGTTCTGTCTCCCAGATTTAAGCTTTTTTTTCTCATTTCCCTTAGGGAAGAATTCACCCCAAATCTGGCCTCATTCTGAGGGGGGAGGCAGCACTTCACCAGTTCACTGAGGTGCAATGATTGTCAGTCTCTGTGCTTTGCTGGTGCTGCAGGTTAAAAAGAGTAGGCTTTCAAATGGGCACATTTTCATCGGGGCCGACGGGTATAGCCAGTGTCCTTGGCTTGGTTCCCTTCGAACTGTTTTTGACCCAAAGTTGCATGCTTTCTAAAAAGTATAAATGCCACCATAGTCCAAATCACCAAACTGCTCAAATTACTCATTGAAAACATGAATGGGGTGAGGCATTTTAGCTTCCAGCTCTCACTCTTGAACTCTTGCCTCCCTTTTATGATTCCTTTGTATTTTGAGACCCTAAAGAATGATTCAGTTACTCTTCCTGTCTTTTTAATTCACACATTTAGCTTTCTTCGTTTACTAAATAGTATTAAATCCAGAGATCCTGGTTGAGAAAATGCTTATATTTTATATAGATTTTATTTATATTTTGACAGATAACTGATACATTTGGAGTTCTTTTTAAGGGGGGGCATAGCTTAGGGGTTTCAAAAACTTGTTCCCATTCCCCCCAAACTTCTACTTCAGTTGCTCAGTAGAATGCATTATCAGGAAAAGAGAGAAGTGTTTCTATGAGTCTAAAGAAGAGCTTTACAAACATTTACCCACTTTTTAATCTGAATTATTTCCCTTTGATTTTGTTTTAAAGAAAGCAGGGACCAGGCCAAGCTTATTTGGAAGTCAGTCTGAAAACAGGTGAATCTGGGCCTCTCTCTAAAAAAAAAAAGGCATTTTCTGGGGCCCTCAGTCCATCCTTCACAGCCGACTGTGGGCTCTTTTATTGTGTGGATGTGAAAGTAGCTGTGGAAATAGAAATCCCTGTAAACAAAAATTTTCTTGGAAATTCTATTTTGCACAATCGCTTGATATGAAACACAATACTTTTATTCTTTTTCCATTTATTGTTTTGTTTTAATAAGCCATAAAGAGTTTCACTCTAATACTTGAAAACTGCACATAGGAAAGTGAACGATTATGAAAAAGCCTCATTCAGGCTCTTCTCAGCCCTCTGATGGGGTCTGGTTGAAGCAACTCTCCATCGCCTCCTTGATAAGAAAGGAAAACACAACTTCAGGCCAACAGTGGGGAAGAACGCAGGCTAGGCTGTAACAGCACACGCTTACCACTCACTTCAGAATAAAGGGTAGCGCAAACACCAACTTCTTCCCAAACTGCTTGTATTCAGAGTTACTAATTAAAAATCCTCATGCTCTCCCTTTTTTGCCTGCTCAAGTCTGCAAGGTTATTTAATGGAAGTGCAGCTTTGTGGGTGCAGATGCATCACGTGCTCGAATTGGAGAGCAGATTTAGTGTGTTGGGATTGCCGAGCAGGCCTCATTGCTATTCGCGGAGCATCGAGCTGGGCTGCTGCTCCTTGGGAGGACTCAGAAGCAGGCAAAGGGAGAGAAAGGGAGTCCTTTCTTCTCCTCCCGCCCCCTCCCCCCATCTTCCTTGACGCTTTGCCAGCACCAGCCTACACTCTGTCTGCTGCATGAGAATGAAGCCCCCACCTCGCCCCGCCCCTGGCCTTAGCTGCCCACCACACTTCTCTGACCCAGGGGGGCCTCTGTCTACTGTGGGATGAAATTTTTAGCTTTCATTTTTCCATTCTCTCTTTTTCTCCCATTTCCCCCCATCCCACCCCTTCCAGCCTTTGGATGTGAAAGGGAAAGAGAAGGGCCTGTTTTACTCTCGAGGTGAGAACAGCCTTGGGTTCGGCAGGTGCACGGCCCCAAGCAGCTGCTTGTGACTTGCAAGCCCAAGCCGGGTCCCCCCCCCACCCCGACCCCCACCCCCGGCCGAGAACACTTCATCTAACGTCCGGCGCTCCCCGCCCGCCGTAGCTGCAGAAGTCGAGCCCAGGCTCACTTGTTACTATTACTGCTGCTGCTATTGCTGCTACTTCGCAGGTAACAGCTCTTCTGCGGGCAGTGACCGGGCGGTCCGTCCACTTCTGTAAGACAAGACGAGCTGCCTCCACAAATGCAAGATGTGTGCGTCCCGCTCTCAGCCCTGTCCCACGCCCCACTCTCCACACCCTTGAGGGCGACTCAGGGGTAGCACAGGTGGAGCATGCATGCGGCTCTCGGGCCTTTTACTGCGCTGTGGCCTCTTCTCTTCTCAGGAGGTGGCTGGCCAGGGCATGTCTCCCAGGCTCTGCTCCTGGAACTAAATTATGGAATGAAAGGAGCCTTGGCGGGGGGGGGGGGGGGGGGGGGGGGGGGGGGGGGGGGGGGGGGGGGGGGGCGGTTACCGTGAACGCTGTCATCCATGGAACCATCATTTATGGTTTTGAGGAAGAAAGGAATGGTGATGAAAGTATGGGGAGGTTTTATTTCATTTCCTTAATGCCATAAAGGAATGCTTAGAGAATTAATTCAAGTATTTCTATTGTCGATTTAAAGAAGAGCTGGTATTTTGACTGTCTGAAAATGCCTAAACTATTACCAATACTTACTTCTAATTCGCAATTTTTACCTTGGACTTTGGCCTATTATAATGTTTACGAGAATTCAGCTGTTTGCGGCCACGCCTATGATTTTCTTGGCCACATACTTTCTGTCCTTTCATTTAAGTGATATTTCTTTAAATTGACTTGCTTTTTAAATGTAATTTGCTTGCAAAAGAAACCAGTTACTACTAAATATCGGTGCTGTAAATGGTAAGCATGTGTGGTTGCAATAAAGGGAAGGCAACCATACAGGTAAACGGATGAGAGCAGTTGTTACTAAGTTCTCCTTTGTGGAGGGAGTTAGAGAGCATGAAACAGACTTCAGGGGGAGCTGAGGCCTCATCCTTATTCCCATCAGAAGTACTGAAAGAGAACAGCACAGAGAATAGAGCTATGCCAGCACCTCTTGGGGTCTCTCCCACAGCGTGTCCAGCTCCTCCTGCAGTCTCTCCCGCAGTGTGTCCGCCGGGGTGCGTATCCAGTGCCTCCTGGAGTCTGTCCCGCAGCGTGTCCTCGGGGGTGCATGTCCAGCACCCCCTACAGTCCGTCCCACAGTTTGTCCTCTGGGGTGCCTGTCTACACAGCGGGAACAGCCATCCACTGTGGGGCTCCCATCTCTGATGGCCCAGCCCCCACCAGGTGTACTTGATTCTAGGATGGCTATTTTGGTTTTTTTTTTTGGCCTGGGCAGGCACCAGGAAACGAAGCTGGGTCTCCGGAATGGCAGGTGAGAATTTTGCCACTGAGCCACCGTCATACCGCCCAGTATTTTTTAAAGTTGGCTCTCGATGCTTCTGAAATACACACACACACACACACACACACACACACACACACCTATTAAAGGGGAGACAGAGTAAAGTCTCTTCAGGAGAATTAGGGTCCAGCAGTGGAATTAGTCAAACATTGAGCATAAGGAACCAAAGTTCTAAGAGAATACCAAGGGGAAAATTTGAGACAGACAAGTTCCAGGATCCAAATGGCAAAAATGGGATTGAAAGTCTGGAGAAAGTAAAATGAGTATAAGATGAAAAGTGAAGTGAGATGGGTGTGGAGCCGTGTTTGTGATCAGAGCCGAGGTATTTGAGACTTGAGTTCACAGGCATCTGACATACAGGAGGGTCTGGCTGATTAAATGACTTGGTGGTGGATTAGGAGAAACAGAAAAGCACTCCTGCAGTAATTAGCCTGAGTCATGAGGCACAGTGGGGAACGCTGCCATCCCACCTACACAGATGTACACAACCACACGCATAAGACAGAGGTACAGGGATTCGCCAACCTCAAGGTTTTACTCAATCATAAGCAAAACATTTTTGGAGGTACTTGTCTCAAGCTCTTCCATGGGCCCGACGCTCATGGCCCAACGCTCTTCCGCCATGTTCCTCAGCATCGAGATGGAGGGACAGCGTCAAGGCATGTAGGTAAGTTAGCACATTTTGTTCAATAGAGAGTTGAGTGGTCCTTCAAGTGGCCTCTCTGCAACACCCATGCTCTCGGTCTTCAGGATGGCTAGCAGGATGGGGAGTGTGAGGTTTCATGAGGCCATGTCTGCTCTGTGTCTAGCTAGTTGATGGTAGCTTCTGCAAGCCACACGTCTGCTTTATGTCAGGCTCGGAGGATATTCCTGGTATTGGTCTAAGTGCTCAGAGATACACAGATGCGACAAGTTTTATCCCCACATTTTCACAGAGGACTAAACATGAGTGGCTCTGGGCGTGGGACTGGGGAAGTGGTGAGGACAGAGCCAGCCCTACTGCCAGGGTCCACTGCGGGCCGAGTGGACGGCGTTTGATAGGACATCGGAGAGAAGAGGACGGGATGCGAGGAACACATGAGCGGGACCCTGGTCAAATCCTCTAAGGTCAGGAGAGGCTTTCATAGAAGCTGAGAATTTAAGGCCAAACAGGAATTACCTTGGTGGAGTTGGGATGGGGAGAACAGAGGGAGAAGGGGAAGAGTATTCCCAGGAAACAGAGCAGCATGCCCAAAGACACCTCAGTGAAATGAATATGGGGAGCTCTGAGAGATTTAGGGAGCCCAATACTGTGCAGGGAGAGGGCCAGTTTTGTGCTGGGGGCAGAGTGGAGGGTAGAGGAGGGCAGAGGGCAGAGGTAGAGGCAGAGGAAGGACCTGGGAGGCCACTGGATGCTAACTGCAGTGGGGGCTACTGATGGAGTTAGGGTACCACGCGGAGGTCGCAGCCGGAGGGCACTGCCCTGGGGCGGAGAGAGTGCGGGTGCAGCAATGCATGGTAGCAGAACTTGGGCTTGGGGGTGCTGTTGGGGAGCACCTGGGACCGGTTCCGACGGGGCACGCAGACACCCCACGGCAGGGAGGGCACCCCACAGGCTGGTGCTGCTCTGCCATAGGAGATTTGGAAGCCTTTTTGGGTTTGATCTAAGAGGGCATCGTTGGAAAATAACTTGGGAAACAAGTAGCAGAGCATGGTGCAGCCTCACCTCCTGCCCCAATGTGTCCAGCTTCACGGATCTGCCGTACGGAGACACTGGCCTTACTGTTTAAGGGGAACGGGATTCCCTGCGTCTGGCGACTGAGAGCTAATGGGGTGCCGACCTTGGGCCAAGCACTGTGGGAACTTTCCTCAGATCATCTCATTGAATCCTCCCCCAAATTCCATGTGGCATTGTTATTATTAGCCCCCTTTTACAGGTTAGAGCACTGGGGCTTGGAGGGAATAAATAACTTCCTAAGTCAGTGGTGGAGGCAGGCATTCAATTCAGGAGCCTGAGTCACAAACCAAAGCACCATATAGCTAAGGATGCAGGGTGTGAATTTAGTGAATAGCCGTATACAAAATTTAGAAAATTTTAAGTGAACAAACAACTTGTCATAAGGTCATTTGTGCTCCAAGAAAAAGCCTTATTAATAAAGGCTTTATGATCGCTTATTTCCAGTTAAATATGGCTTTCCTGGACATGCAAAAAACGGAAGGATATATAAGCAAGATATCCCCTCCTCCCCCTGCAGGATTTTATATTTAAACTTTCAGAGGATTAAAATGGCCAAAACAGTAAGCATGTTTTTATTTTTATATTTCACATATGGAGGCCATGTGCTCTTAAACTTCTTATAGAAAAGATTCACAGGGCTGGTCGTTCCTCTTGCATAGTCATTCCTCTCCATTAAAAAATCTAAAGGTGTCAACAGATGATTACAGCATCCTAAGAGTGAAAAGACTTTCATGGCCAAGCAGCTCACGAGCTGTGTCACTGTGCACGTGAGATCCAAAGCTGCGAAGGGCGGGCCTGGCCAGTGTGCGGTGGTCCCGCAGTAGTACCCTGAGCGGCAGGTGGCTGGTGGTGGCGCATACCCTGGAAGCCAGCACCGAGCATCTTCCTGCAGCATCAGAGTTACGCTGAGCTTGAAGAGCAAGCAAGCAAATTAAATAGCAATTTAAATCATTTTTATGGTAAAATGGACATAGCCAGATTGTGGAATAAATCATAGGGATTTAATCAACAAAACAGGGGACCTCAAAGAAATGCCCTTTTTGGGGAGGGCGGGGGGTGGAGGCTGGTGACAGGAGAGAGATCGCCCACCTTTTCTCCCAGGGCTTGGTATTTCTGATGCAGTCTCTTCCGCCTTTAGAGATTTTTCAGAGGCAAAGTTTTGAGACACTGAGATCTCGGAGGTGCGTGATGGACAGTAGTGAATCACCAATTAATAACGCCATTTACAATGGTGTTACATGATGCCATGAGATGCCAACAATGTACTTTATTGTTGCCAGGAATCTATAACGTTGTCTAAATATATGTTGACAGATTCTTTAATACAATAGAATTTAATTTTTTATCTAAGAAATTAAACATTTTTATGGCTAATTCCAATAGGTGGTGTCCTTGATTAGGTAGAAATGCGTTGAATGCATTTTGCTAGGAAGGTTATCTTTGAAATGATGTGAGTAACCTGTCGTGCCTACAAGTCCTGTGAACACTCACATTGCATCCTTAGCCCAGCTAGTTGTCACTGGGTACAGCAGCTGATAAGCTCTTCCCTTAGGCGGCCTCAGGACAGGAGGTGATCCTGGAAACTATACCACATGCACTGTAATACACAAGAGACTGAGTTAGGGATTTTGTTTTTTCAGCTTTAATTATGAATCTTTTAACTCCTATTGGTTGAAATCAAGCAAAACAATAAAAAGGGAACTGATTCCATCACTACCCTTTACTGATGTGTTAGATCAGAGCTCCTTATATCGTCCTCACTGGTTAAAGAAGTTTTAAGGTTTACTCAAAGCTTTTTTTTTTTCTATTTAAGTTGTTTATTTACCTAGCGGAAGGAGCTAAAATGGCAGGCAGTGCTAACAACTAAAAGCTGAATTAAATCACCTTTCCCAGAGAGCACAGTTTGCTGTTTTGTTTTTAAAACCAGATGCTTGTAAAATAGGATACTTAAAGGAAAACAGCAACACACTGTAACTTCTCCTGGGATTGAGCAAGCACTGAATACATTTCGGTGGGACGATTGGGGAGCCTGCGGAGTGCACATTAGCCCCGACCTGGCTGAGGGATGTGGCGAGCTCAAAGAGGGAATGAATTAATGATGTTTGGAAACGCGACGCTACTTCAGAGGGCCTGAAATTAAATTTAGCACTTTCATATTTTTGAAATAAATTCATGTGTAAAAATGCGAAGTGTTTTACATATAAGAACTCAATAATAGCTATTGATTTGATTTCCCCGAGGGAAAAATCCCGCATTGGAAGCCAAGAAGAGCAGGGAAATGCCAGTCAATGAACAATTTTGTATTCACTAGGTGGGGATGGAAGCAAGGGGTACGTGTGGTTTTAGTGACTCGAGGAAAGAGAAAAATCTGCTCCCAGATCTCTACAAAAGTAAACATTTCTTAATCTCAAGGATATATATTCTTTTTAAAAAACTAATCTCTTTCTATATGTTTTTAAAAGATAAAAAAAATCTTTCAAAACACATTTGGAGTGACACGCAAACTGTCTTTCATTTCTAGTAAATGAGCTACAAATGTATGCATTTACAGATTAAAAAAAAACTATTCAAATGAGAACTCTGCAACCACAAAGAAGTTAAGACAAAAGTGCTACTTTTTTTCTGGCATAGATGGTCCCCAAGTCTTTTCCACTATAGCCTGGAGTGCTTAATAAAGAAACCGCAATCTATTCTCTGGATAGAAGCACTTTAGCCTCCAACTTTAATTTCATTTCTAATTCAGCCGGCAGACAGTTTAAAAAGTTTTCTATCCCTTACTCTATTTTGTTTCTTAAAACCCCTCAAATCTTAAAGCGATTTTATTACATATGGCACTGTTCATACATACCTTCCATAAATTACCTAGGTTGGTTTTTTAAAATAGTCTAACTGGAATAATTCAAAAAGTTCAACTGCTCTCCCTTCCTTTCCTTTCTCTCTCCCTCTTTCTTTCTCTTTCCCTGTCTTTCTCCCTCTTATTGGCTTCCTTCCTTCCTTCCTTCCTTCCTTCCTTCCTTCCTTCCTTCCTTCCTTCCTTCCTTTCTCTCTCTCCCTCTCTACTTCCCTCCCTCTCTGTCTCTCTTTTTCTCCTTTCTTTCTTTCCCTTTCTTTCTCTCTTTCTCTCTCTCTCATTCTCCTTCCTTCCTTCCTTCCTCCTTCTCCAACTCCCTCCCATGCCCCCTCCCCACCCCCTGTAGAAGCCCCTGGGATGACACTGTTCACTGAAGCATCTCCCTCATTAGCATTGCTGCAGCTTGGCTCAGTGGTTTCAGAGGCAATCCGTCAAGAGAAAACTGAAGAATGCGCCCCATTTGCATGATTCTGTGCCAGAATGCAACTTTTTCTCAGCTGTTCTTTGTGTAATTTCCCCTTGAGCGTTCAACTTTCCCATGAAGTCCTAGAAATCATATTAAGGATTTCCAACCCAATTGAAGTGCTCCACAAATTAGTTTTTACATATTTTCTTCCTTCCCCCAACAACTTCACAGTTCTCTGTAAATAGAACAAATTAGTACATAAAAAACAGGTTTAGTGTTTTATTGTTTTGAAATGTAGGGCATATTAAATGAATAATTTTGCTTTGAAATTGCAGGGGTGTGCGTTATATGTGCACATTTGTATTTATTACGTGTGTCTAAATGAGGCCTCAACATTAATAAATATTGAGGCAAGTTCAGCTTCCTAGTCCCTCAGTGCTACTACAAAGTACTTTTTTGTAACACACTACAGAGAACCTCAGAGCAAACACATAGCGAGAAGCTGGATGAAGCTCTCACACTTCTTTAATAGAGTTTCTCACATAAGTAGAGAAGATCTGCTTTGCAGCTCTCAGATGAATACATTTTACCAAATAAATGAATTCATAGCAGCTAACTAGCTGCTAATTAAATATTTTTACAATATGTTTTTTTCTAGATTAAAAACATAAAACGCTGGTACATGCAACCTGTTAGCAAGATTTCCATTTTCCAGAAATTAAGATAAATATAAAATGCTATATACACTACCCCACATTCCAGAAGAGAAAATGCTCAGTTAAAGCATATTCTTCACATTACATTTGAATTAAAAATCCAATTTGTTCACACCACAATCTTTAACTCTTTTTTAATGACAGATGCTTTTCTTCTCATTGTCATTGTATACAAGTTAATGGAGGCTTTTAATTCTTTCTTGCCTTATGGTTGGAATTAAGAATAAAACACTTATTTTTATTATTCCCTTTCTAAAAAATGATAAAATTATTTTTTGGAGGCTGCCTTTTGGTCACATGTATTCACTTGCATAAAACTGTGAAGATATTCTAAAAATGCAGATTAGTGGTAACTACTTAAAATTTTATATTATTTCATAATCTTTTGGAAGGAAAAAATGAACTTAAACCCAGACGGCAGAAAATATCAAACTGAAAAGTTTCGAACAGAATTAAGATGACTTGACAATAACTCCTCGCAGTATAAGAAAAAAAAAAAGCTCTTAAAATACAGAAATTTGGTTGTCGGTGGCCGGCTTACACGGTGATTAGAATTAAGTTGCGAAGATTTCATTAATTATAGGTGATGGCTTTTCCCCGCGCAGACAGCTCAGGTCTCTGCCGCCCTCCTCCGCTCATCTCAAACTGCGTTTACGCTTCCCCTTAATCCATCTCATCTGGAGCTGATGGGAACTGCTTTCATTCCACCTCTTGTGGAGGTGATGAAACAATCTTCTTATTCACTGGGTCCCTCTGAGCCGGTGACATGCAAAACAACCACAAAAAAAGCGAGCGCCCTGATTAATGGCTGCTAATTAGCAATGGTAATGACCAGGTGTCCGCGCGCCGGGCCAGCTCGGCGCAGCATGGAGTGAGGGCTCAGCGAGGGCCCCCGCGGGTCCTTCCCAGTGACCCTTCCCCTCGCCCGAGACGCGCCCGGTTTGCTCGGTTCCCGGGTAGAGGCGCAGGGCGCCCGCTGGCCCAGACCCTCGCTGGGCCCAGCGTATCTCCCAGAAATGAGGGGCCCCCAGAAGCTCGGAGGTTAAGAAGTAAAGAACACTGAGACGAACCCCCTTTTCTTCGGAGGCAGTTCCTTTCTAAATGGAACCAGTGGTTAATTTGACCTTCTATTAGCTGCACATGTCATCTTCTCAGTCAGATTCTATTGTTAGAGATAATTCACGTGGATGAAGCAAATCTCATACTAACTCCTAAACACAACTTTCTATCTGAGAGGTTTATGTTTTCTTTTTGCATGCAGCACAGTTACTGAAGGGCAGCAGGAACTCAGAGCACATAGATCTGAGTTTAAAAAATAACACTGACTTAAAATTTTTTTCCTCATTAGAAGATGGGTTTAGTGTTTAGGCACTCTTAACTCTGGTATTGGAGTAAGGGGATTACATTAACTTTTAAAACAAAACAATGCAAAACAAAAACAAGCTGTCCAAGAGCTTTAGAGCTTTAGAATCAGACCTGGAAAATTATTTAACTAATTAAATGAGTTGGTTCATTTTTTTTTAAATTTTATTTTTAATGCTGACCAGCCAAATTGGAAAGTGACAAGACTGAAGTCTTTGCAGATAATTAACCATTAGGTGCATTGGCCAATTTGTGACAAGGCTGATTTTGCTTCTGAGTTTACAAAATCATTTATTTTTCCTCCACAGGAGAATGGCCTTGTACTTCCTCCAGAGTTTGGGGGATTCAGTTTGGAAGAAACAGACTAAAATGAAAGAAAGTATGTCATGCTACTGTTTTTGTTTTGACAGGTTCTTTCTTTTCAAAATATACATGTCTCAGGTTAGGATAGCACCTCAGTTGATTTAGAAAGTCTTTTTAAAGAACTTTAGTTGTTGAAAGATCTTATGCTTGGAAGCATTGCCGTAAGTTTCTTTTCATGACATTGTTGAAGAATGTATAATTTATTTCAGTAGGATAAGTGTCATGAAAAATTTACCATCATTCATAGGCAATGAAATACCATCCATACTCCGGACCTGGGAGAAGGGTTTAAAAATTATGATCACTAGGCTGCTGTGGCCAGTAGGTCCAGGTGAAATTTGACAAGAAAAACTTCAGAGCCTTATTTCCAAGTGCACACAAAGTCAAAGTATCACCTGATATGCCCCAAAACGGGGCTGCCTAGGCGGGAGCTGGCCCCTCTCTGGTTGGAGTCGTCTTCTATTGCATTAATATGTGCTGCAGTTTTTCTTCAAGGGCGGGATAGAAACGTTCTCCCTGTGATTAGCGATTCGGTACACTTCCATTGTAGACAATTCAGGCAGCACTGAGAAGCATTCGCATGGTGCGCTCACACATGCACACCACAGCGTGCCCGAGTCATGCTTCCCAGTCATCTTTCCTATGCACAGAGACTCTATTTTAACTAAATTGAGTCATTCTACCTATACTGTTTTCACACCCTGGTTTTTCATCAACATCGGGCATAAGCACATCTGGAGGAATGGTGAGTGTCCTTCCATGGCCGCGCGTTCCAGCAGCCTCTCCTGGGTGTCACAGGCTCCACGTGGCAGGGATTGCATACTTTGCATGCTCCTTAAGGATTTAGTGCTACACCCCCATTTGCTTGCTGTGGTTTCTATCACTTCTCTCCACAGGGCCAGGAGTGCCAAGCAGCCAAAGAGAAGGAGTGAGTGCCCAGTGTGCCCTGTGTCCCTTAGCGGATTGCTAGCAGGGGCCAGGCTATGCGAGCACAGGGGACTTGTATACACCCTCATGCATGTGGCTGCAGGGCCAGAGTCATTCCTGACACAGAGTAGTTACTCAACTCACATTTGTCAGACAGGTTTTTTAAAATTTAACTATGTTCTAGTTTATCCAATTATTAGATTCTGATATGTTTACTTGAGTGGCAGAGAGAGAAATGGATTTGCCGTTAGTGCCCTGGGAATGCCCATGGAGTGTATCTCCTGAGAGAACTCATCCCCCTTGCATGCTGCATGTGGCATTCATAGAAATAAACACGAGCAGAGGCATGGCTCCATATTTCCAGCCCTAATCCATGAACACTTGGAGAGCTGTCACTTGCTTCACATGCCCAGATCTGCATACCCTTTATCTGGTCAAAACAATCTGGCCAGAAATGTTGTTGCCAAGTAGCTTTTAATAGTTGTGGATCCCCAAGATCCTTAGTTTGGGTTTGAAATTAACTTGCAACCTAAAATAAATCTGGCAATTCAAAGATGAAAATATTTTGCTTACTTCCTTTTTCATTTTATGAAGCAGTGTCCTTCTGTAGAATGAATGTATCCTGGCCCAGGAAATGAATAAATATGTTACCAATAGCAGGAGAATCAGTTGCACTTAGCAAAACTCAAAGTTAAAAAGCATGGGGCTAGGGTGGGCCGCGGTGGCTCAGCAAGCAGACCTGTTGCCTGCCATACCAGAGACCCGGATTTGATCCCTGGCACCTGCCCATGCAACAATAACAACAAAAAAAAAGTGTGGGGCTTAAAAAAAAAGAAGTATAGGGCTTAGAGTTTGTTGGTTTGGTTTTCCTTTTTTAATTTAAAAAATACAAGTTACCCCAAGAAAGTGAACAAGAGATAATGGAAAATACCTACCTTGCCTCAAAAGATGTCATGAGCAATTAGCCGAAGAAGCCCTGTCCTCTCCAGGCCTCCACCATTGTGTGTGGTAGGGGGGTTTGCCTTGACCCCTCTCTGTCACCTACCTCTGGTGCTTTGTTCAGAGGGCAGAGGGAGAGCAGGACCCCTTTGGTAAATTTAGTCTGTTGAAATAGCAAATGGAGAATGCTGTAATGCATTCGCCCTTTCCTCCATCCATCCATCAATCGTTCTATTAATCAATCAGTTGAAAAGCCTGTTAAAGCATCTCTCTACAGCCCATTATCTATAGTGAGCCTAAGAAACGTGGCTCCTATACTTTGCAGCTTGTAGTTGAAGAGAAAACAACAATGGAGGTAGGCACAGAGTAAAGAGACAACAGGTAAAACACCGAACAAGTATGTGAAATGAAAAGAATGAATAATATTAACACTGTCCATCAATTAACAGGTATTTGTGGTGTGCTGATTATATGCTTGGCACTGCGTTTGGGTGTGCTGCAAGTGAAGTGGATAAAAGGTGTCGCAAAAGATCAGACCAGGAAGAATTTTTATAAATTACAGTTTTAACTAAATAAGAAACTAAAGAGGCTTACTTTCTGTTTTGGATAGGGCTTTGGGGGGCAAGAGTGTCAGGGGGAGGAGGCGGTGGAGGTGGGGCATGCTCATTCGGCTTCTGGCCCACTATGCACATAATTCCATCTAAAACACCAAGTCTCACTCCCAGGTGGGAGGGGTGGGATGGAGGCTCCGTGGAGGGGTGGGATCGAGGCTCTGGGAAGGGTGTGATGGAGGCTCCGTGGAGGGTGGGATTGAGGTCCATGGAGGGGTGGGATGGAGGTCCCTGGAGGTGTGGGATGGAGGCTCCGTGGAGGGTGGGATGGAGGTCTGTGGAATTGTGGGATGGAGGCTCAGTGGAGGGATGGGATGAAGGCCCAGTTGGCAGGAGAAGGGCCGGCCAAGGGAGGTGGAGGGAAGCAGAAGAAGCGGGACCTCTGTTGTGTGTGGTGGTGGCTGGGGGGCCCCTGAAGGCACACCCAAGGGGTTTTGCTTCTGACCGGTGGTGTGATAAGGAGCACCTAGTGGAGAGGGTTGATATAGTGGACTCTTCAATGGAGAGCTCTTCCTGGTAAGGGTGATGAACAGTGGGTCAGTGGGGAGGACATGGCCCCACTCAGGAGCCTAGTGCCCAGGGCCCAGCACGGAGGCCCTGCTTTTCTGAGTCATGCCATGTGGAAAAGCCAGACCCTCATTTAATGAACTTGGTGGCCTGTGAGTGCCAAACCCCAGCTCTTACTCAAAGTGGGCTGAACTGCTGTCCTGGCTTAGTATATGATGAATTTACACTTGAAAACTAGGGAAAGGTATAGTAAATGCTTTTGGATAGACTGGAGCTAACTGTGGAAGTTAAATGGAATGATCGTAATGATCGTACTATCATTTTGAGATAGGTAAGGAGCAAAGAGCACAAATTTTTGTTGATGGTCAACCCCAAGGTAATTATTCTGCTAAGCACTCTGCACATAATTAATCTTTATAATCCTCAAAGTAAAGTAGTATTTTTCCCATGTTATAGACACTGAGGATCAGAAAAGTCATATAACTGGACCCAAATCCCATAGTTGGTGAGCAATGCGGATGGGTCTTTTCACGCCATCCTTCCGCACAGTGCCACGGTGTCTCACCTAATCTGGGCACTGCTCTGTCCTCCGTTCTTTGTGTATGCATTTTCCATGAGTTGAGGGAAGTCAATGTTTCTCTCCCACAGTCCCTCACCCCACCCCATCCCCATCAAATTTATTTGGCATCCGGTTATAATGGCTGAGCAGACGTATGATCCTATTTTTGGATTAAAATCATGAGACGTTATTCTCGGATAGCTGTGGTTGTCACAAAGCCTGTATGCTCCAGGGCCTGGTAAGGGGCCAAACTGTCTAAACCTTTAAAGTGGCAAATGGAAGACTTGATACAGAAAGGTCTTCTCACCAGAGAGGACAACCTCAGTAAAGGGCTGAGGTACTGACCAAGTTTCTTGGACCCAGTCCTGCCCTTTTGAAGTCAAGTCCCAAATTTAGGAGTGCTAATACTGCAATCTGTATTTCCAGAGTTCTTCATAGTAACCCTGGGGTTATAATTTTTTTGCTGAGATTTGTCCTGAGGTTGCACCCCCCATGTCCTTGCAGGGTTTGGAAGGGACTGCAATTCTATTTGGTACATGAAATTTCTGTCTACCTCCTTTGATAAGGAGAGCATCGGGAGGGGTTCTCAACATCACGAGGTCCTCTCAACTAAGGCTCAGTTCTTTGAGGAAGATATTGATTCCAGATTACAAGATTATTGGAACATTGGCCTTCAGTGACTGCTTTTTGATGAGGAGGCCACTGATTGAACTGTGATTCCCACCTACCCCCCAGCCAGAGGGGAGCAGGAACAAGGAGCTCTGTGTGAGCAGGGGCTGCGGGGCTGGTCTCATAAGGATCTCTGCATGAGCAGGGGCTGCGGGGCTGGTCTCACAAGGAGCTCTGAATGAGCAGGGGCTGCAGGGCTGAGGCATCCTGCGGATTCTCCGAGTTTCAGGCTTTTTGAGAGATGCTCAGGCATTATCAGGTATCTCTTTCAGGATGGAAGATCACAATTCTACTGCAGACCAGCATGACAGTGGAGTGAGTGGAGCAACCAAGAACTTTGAGGGGCTGGTTTTCTGTTGTGAAATCTAAGAAGAGATACGAGGTTCTCTCTGCTCTGTGTCTAAGAGCCATTCAGTCCAGATAGCAGGAATGCTAGAGAACTAATATTCACAAACTCACCAAGTCAGTCTCTTTACACATATTATTGCACTTATTCTAGGTGGTAGACTTGACCTTTCTCTTTTATACATCAAGAAATGGAGATTCTAAGAGACTGAATGTTGTAGAGGTGACAGAACCACGCATGCAAGTCTGGGTGCCACTTCCATGTGCCCCCTAACAATGCTCTAGAATATGGGAGCCCTTAGTCATTGTGACTTTTTACATTTAAATTTATTAAAATTTAAAATAATAATTCTTCAGTCAACCAGCCACATTTCACTTGTTCATTAGCTGCATGTGGCCAGCGGCTGCCGTACCGGACAGGGCAGTCAATGAAGGTTCCCGTCATCGGAGGACGTCCATGAGGCAGGGCTGTGCTGGAACCAAGGAAAGAGCTTTCCTTAGGGAAAGAGTTTGTGGAAAATGACACCAATCCTACTCTTCCACTTTAGTGGAGAATGGGGGTGGTAAAAGGAAAGACAGAATGTGAGATTTTACATTTTAAAGATTTCATGTACTTGAAAGATCTCTAACAAAGAGAGTGGTCTGAGTATATGTGAACTTCTGTGGTATAAACTAGATCAGTATTAGTGCTGATGTCTCATACTACTTCTGTGAGAGCCACTATTCAAAATTTGCTATTATATAACATAATTTAATCCTCACAACTACCCTATGAAGTACATGATTTTATTTCTCCCATTTTATGGATGAGAAAACTGAGGCATACAGCAGTGAAGCAACTTATCCAGGTTATTCAGGTAGGAGAAGTAGGATGTGATTGCAGCCCATACAGCTTGGCTTCAGAGGCTGTGTGCATAATCACTAGTCCATACAAGAATATTTTATAGGCCTGCTTAGAGGTAAGTTTTGAGAGTAAGTTGAAGATTAGAAATGAAGGCACAAAAAGTAATGCATTGCTTTTCAAAAGAATAGCCTGAAAACCAAGCAACACTTCCTTTAGTATGCTGCATGTATGCACAATACATACCATATACAGAATTATACACATAATAAAATACACGTGGATGCTATACACACACTACGTACGTGAGACCAGCCAATCAGCTGTAGTGTTGCTAACAGCCAGCAAATGAGATGGAAAGGACATCGGAAAACGACAGATACTATTATCGTTAACTGCTGGGAAAATTTATTTTTCCTTCTTACCTCAACCACAAGTCTAAAGAAACAGCAGTGAACAGCAGACAAAACATGGGTTAACCCTATTGCTTTGTAATCTTTCAAGTTGACAAAGGAGGTTTAGAAGTTCTGCAAATGTTTCAGAAAAATTCTGAACGAGGGCTTCAGGTCGGGCTTTGAAAGTCCAGGAATCAAATTCCTGTTACCCAGTGCACAGTCCGAGCCTTCGGAGGTTCTGAATAACTGAGGCATCTGCACCTCTGGAGCCCCCCATCAGCCCCCTCCCAGAGGATAACAGTGCATGCAGGAGGTCACGCCACACCGGGCCAGTCCCATTTTGTGCATTCCCAGTGATTCTGTGGAAATCTTACCCGTTGGGTGATTTAGTCTTGTGGCCTATAGCTTGCGTTTTAGGAAGCACTCAAAGTGCTAGCACTCATGTTTACAGTTTTTTAATTAATAAAATATTATGGAGAATTAAATTAAATTAGCATCAACTAGGTCCTTTAGTTCTCAAGTGGAATCAGTTTCAACCTCTGTTTATTTAGAAATTGTTTGAGTGTTCTGTGTTTACTTTTTTTAAATGCTTTAGCTTTGGAAACTTACAGCATTAAAAAAATGGAAATGTTCTTCATATTTAAGTATGGTTTGGTGGTGACCTTCTAAATCAAGAGATTAGCCCTGAAGATAAAAATCTTGTTATCTTTGTAATGATAACTCTGCAGGTGAATTATGTGTCCCGGGAGAACATGTTCTCAGTCCATGTCATGGGTATGGCTGGGACCTTCTGAAGACGTCACTGTTGGTGACCAGCAACTGTTACTGTCTGGCCATCTGGACAGGAGGGACCCCCAGCTGGAGGCCTTGCAGACAGGACCGCAGGGAAGAGTGCTGGGTAAGCAGAAGCTGGAGGTCAGTGGCTGGGAAGGACAGGCATGTCACGCTGCCAGATGCCCAAGAGCTCTGGCCCTAGCCCATAAGGGAGAAACTGTCGCTCTGCCGATGCCTCGTTTCTGGATTTCTTCTGGCCGCAAAACCATGAGCCAACAAATTCTCACTGTTTAAATGTACCCGTTGTGTGCTATTGCCATAGCAGAGGGAATTTACGACCACAGCTAAGAGATAACCAACTGGCATGCGGTGTCAGAACTCATCTCCCCAGTGGCCATATCCGAAAATGTCTCTGAATTCTGTAATGGTTATAGTCTCACCTGTTTCCCCATTACGACACCCCCTTTAAATACACATGTGTAAACGAGCTTATGGTTCTTCCATACAGAGCAATATACAGCAAAAGATATTTGCCTTACACCTATTCAGACAGATATCCATGTTTTCCTTTAAGAATGTGGGTTGACATGTACTGAATACTAGGCATAGAAATGTGATGATCTGGATTTTTTCTGTGTGAGCCACAATTTCAATGTTGGATCCATCTTGGGAGATCGTCTCGTCCAGTCCTCTTAGGAGCCTTGGCCACCTGGCCAGCCCTGCATGGAGCAGGCAGAGCTAAGCCTGAACCCCAGCTCTCCCTCTCTAGGAGACATCAGCCAGCCAAAGCTTATTTCCTTTGGTTCACTTTTTGACCTGATCCCTGTCACCCCAAATCTTGATTTAATAAACACTTAAACCATATGAGGAATACGTTGCTTTCTCACTGTGCTTCACTGCTGCAATCAAGCCAGTATGTGAGCACCTTGGGTTTAGCACTGTTTCCAGGATCCATTATTTCTGTCATACTATGAACTTGTGGGGCCAGAGAACTAGAAGGAGCTTCAGAAGTTGTCTGGTGCAAACTCCTTGGGTTTCAGATGGATGCAGTGAGAAATTAAGTGACTGGTTTAAGGACACACAGCTAGTTGGTGGCAGATGTGAGCCTGTCTTCTGGATGGGCTGGCCTTGAGGCTGGTCCTTTAATGCCTACATCATTTCCAACACAGTGTACATTTTTTGGAGGACGGTCAGGTGTTCAGACAGGAACCCAAACATAACCGAGGCTGGTGACTCTTGTTCCTGTTACCTCATGGGTACTTGGGACATTGGCGAGGCATCCATATTCGCCAAAAAATCAGGAACAAACACAGCTGGGGATAAACTGTGATATACAAATGACAGAGGTGGCTATAAACGTGAAAACAGTTCCATTCTTTACCTTCTTGCCCTCTCTTTTTTTAATAAGGGATAAGACACGTGGGGTCAGGAGGGCATTTAGGACATGACCTTGTCCTCAGAGTCTCCCTGTCTCGAGGATACCGAGACAGGAACCTTGCTAGCTGGTGCGAAGAGCAATGGCGAAAGGAAAGCTGGCAGGACCCTGCAGACAAAGGAAAACCCAGGCTGTGTCCTGAGAGTTTTAGGTAATCCAGGCTCATAATTTGATTTGAGAAGAGCTACTCCAGGCTGCTGTGTAATTATGGAAGCATTCACTCGGCGTTCTACTTCATTGCCCTTTATGCTAAAGCCTCTGTTGATGAGAGGGCGGAAACAGTCAGTACAAATAAAGCAATTAGCAGGTGGGGAATGCTACCACTGTTTAAGGATAACATATAATCTTTATTGGTACTTATTAAGCACAAGTCTAGAGCTTAGAGACAAAGGGAAATATCGCAAACCACAAAAATGAGAAGGAGTGTGGGAACAAAAAGAAAATAAGGCAACAACTCAAACGTATCTTATTTTATATCTCACACATCTAATCACAAAGCCTAGTTCAAAAATAATATCAAACCTCCAATTTATATTATAGTGAGTTACAGTCTCACATAAAATTCCCCTTCTTTAAAAGTTTCCTTCTTTCTCCTGACCTACCCTTTTTGTAATGTGAATTAACTTGGAACATTTTTAGCAATTCCTGTTTGTAATGTGAATTAACTTGGAACATTTTTAGCAATTCCTGGGTTGGGAGTTGGGGTCCTGGGGACACCCACCAGCAGGGGGAGGTAGGATGATTAGCAACCTCTGGGCAGGGCCTGTCCGAGCCAGGATCCACAGGCACTGTGAAACGCACACTTTAGAGAAGGCACATATCAGGCAGAAGGAGGAAAGCAAGAGGATTTCAAGTGTTCTCGAAGTCCTAGTGCAAGATATTGAACTAGGAAAAGAGAGCACAGGCTTTCTACCTCCTTCATTTGCAGTATCCACACACTCTAGCTCTCTGTTTACTTATCTGAAAACAGGGATGATAAAAATCTATACATCCTGAAGGCTTGATTCTAGTGTGTTGGTAGACAGCATTGCTTTCCTTGCTGTGGTCTTAGTTTGTGTGCCCGAGTACTGAGGTGGAATAAAAATGATTGCTGTTCTTCTCAGAATAGCCACCAAGAAGATGCCCTCTGCATCTGATTTTGACCCAGTACTTTTGTCCTTAAATATCTTATTCATTGAAGCTCTGCTGGCAACTTCCCTATCTAAGCAGAGCACAGATCTGCACTGAAAATAGCAGGTTTCCAGCTAAAAGAAATATCTGGAAGTGTGCGGAAAACCAATATGCTTTTCCTTTGCCTTAGAGGGTGATATGAGAGTGTGTGGACAGAGGTGTGTAGATGCATAGAAAGATGCTGTTTCTGTGGCAGCAGATGCTTGTTTAACAGGGAAGCAATTGACATTGCAAAATTAAATTTTTCCTCATCCTAGGAAACTATAGTCTCTTTTAGGGCATTGCTTATTTATTTATTCCACTTTGGCTGCAGGTGTTATATATTCTTATATATTCTTCCTCTCTTCCGTCCTTCTATCACCTAGAAGTCATTTGTATCAGAACCATTGTCTTGGACAATGGTATTATGAAAAACATGTATTTCACACTTTTACAGAAATCACAGTGTCTGGACAGTGCAAGGCATTTTCCCAGTAAGACTAAAAGTCTAAGGAAGACTGGGGGAGCGTTTTCCAGGAGGCAAGTCATATAGCTAGGAAAGGAAACTTCCAGAAGTACGAAAACCATTGTGTACTTTGCATTAACATCTTTGTTACCTTGAGATAATGCTGATAAATATAGAAATAGTCGTACCATGATTTTTTTTTTTGGCATGGGCAGGCACCAGGAATTGAACCTGGGTCTCTGGCATGGCAGGTGAGAATTCTGCCACTGAGCCACCGTTGCCTGCCCATGAATTTTCTTTTGAAATGTGTTCATTGTGTTTTTAAAATATCTTTTATTAGAGGGTTGCAATTGTACTCAAGAACTTTTATTATTTCCAATCCTGGGTGTCCTAAAATATCAAGACTCCAAAATGACAAACAGGAAGCCATAATCTCTTTAATGCACACAATTTCCACATGCATTCTTTTTCGTTGTCATTCTTGTTATCTTCAAAATCCCCACCACCACCTGAACTGATTGTAGTGCGTCATAATTTTAGTGGCATTTTCATAATCATGAACTCATTTAATTCTTCTCAGCAACCTTGTGAATTTGACGGGTGAGAAAATATCATGAATTTACAGAGGAGACAGGGAGAAGCTCATGGATCCACTGTTCAGTTTGGAACAGCATCCAAGTTTCTAGGTCAGTATGAATCTGGAGGGGTCTCCCCTGTTGTCAACTTAAAGATGCAAATGCAAGAAACTGGAAATTGTTTTCGGTAATTATTCAGTCCCTGGGAATCATTAAGACTTTATCAAAAAAATGAACAGAGCACAAGTGTCACACATCCTCTTTGTGACTGGGCATCTTGATGGTTTAGCGATGTGTCAGTTGCAGCATAGGATACAAAGACTTTGATTCATCTTCTCAGCCCTCCCTTTCTCACTTCTATGTTTTTCCTGACGTAAAGGAGTGGTCCACCTGGACGGCTGAGGTCGGCGAAGGGAGCCCCCTGCCCTCTGACCGTCAATACCCACACCTACCAGAAGACTTTTACCTCCAAAAGCAACCCTAAGGCTGGGGAATCAGAACTCGAAGATTTTTTCTGCTTTGGCAGATCCGTGCGCATATCATTTCTGTGTCCAGTTCATCTCCCACAGTCTTGACTCTTGAGAGATTCCATCTTCCTCTACATAGTGAGATGTAGTTCACAACAGTTCAATTTATATTTGATGCAAAAAACCTTTCAAAGAATAAACCCACCTGTGGTTTGGAGGACTAACAAAATGACTATTTTTATAGCAAGCATTTGTCTACAGTGTTTGCAAAAAATGTCCAAGGCGGTTGAGAAAAGAAGTTGCTATGGCAGGTTTGTTCTAATGAAGGGAAAACATTGTAGTTTCTATTTGATATGATTGTAGGCCAGAAATAGCTACAACCTACCCCATGCGAGGTCCCTCCTCCTCCAGGGTCCTCAGTGCCTTTTGGGGTTTCCTCCCGCTGGAGCTGTTCTGGGTGGCCTAGGGGCCTTGGTGGATTATCTCTTTGCAGGTAAGCAGCCATGGACCCTAGCTGATGCTGGTGCTTCCCGGCTGCCTGGCGCCACTGCACCAGATGCATCTGAGACTCCTGGAAGAAGCGTGGGGCAGTCCTGCAGAGCGGGCCCCGGAGCTGGGTAAATTCCTCTTGCTCACTCAGAAAGCAAGCTTCCTGTTGTTCCCGGTAGTCTGCTGAGTGGCCAGATCTGGAAATGTTTAACAGGGAGCAAAAAAGTAATGTATTTTAAAGTCACATGTAAAGTACTTTACAATCGATAGAACTTGATTTGGACATCCTAACAGGGACTGGTGTGATTCTCTGTTTACTGGGAGCATCTGGTAATTAGCACACCTGGTGGGGGGTATGAAGCACCTGCCTTTACCTGAAATCTTCAGGAGCAGCCAGTCCCTACCGGCTCTTTAGACCTGTTTCTTTTCTTTCTTCTTCTTCCTTTTTTTTTTTCTTTAAAAAAACATTTTTTATTGTGAAATATAACATACATACACAAAATGATAAAATTTCAAAAGTACATTTTAACAAGTAGTTATAGAACAGATTTCAAACTATGGTGTGGTTTACAGTTCCACCATTTCAGGTGTTTCCTTCTAGCTGCTGTAAGACACTGGAGACTAAAAAGAAATATCAATATAGTGATTCAGCAGTCATACTCATATGTTAATTCCTACTCTCTTTGTTACAACTCCTCCTTCTCTTTTGATCCTTCTGACAACTTTTAGGGGTATTTGGTAATGACCCTTCCAACTTCTTCATGTTGAAAAGGGGTGTTGACATTATGAGGTAGGGGAGGCAACTGGTTGATCCTCTCGGAGAGGCTGGCCCCCCTGGGTTTAGGGTTTACTGGCCTAGGAACCATCTGGAGGTTTTAGGTTTCTGAAAAACAAACTTAGTGAGTGAAATTTTTATAGAGTCACAGACAGAGCCCTGGGTGTTCTTTAGGGTTTATAGGAATACTGTTGTTTGGGGGTTGATAAACCATGGCAATTAGCAATATCTAGCTGAAGCTTGCATGAGAGGAGCCTCCAGAGTAGCCTCTCGACTCTATTTGAACTCTCTCAGCCATTGAAACCTTATTTGTAACACTTCTTTCCCCCCTTTTGGTCAGGATGGCATTGATGATCCCATGGCGCTAGGGCCAGGGTCTCCCTGGGAGTCATCTCCCATGCCACGAGGGAGACTTTCACCCCTGTATATCATGTCCCATGTAGTGGGGAGGGCAGTGATTTCACTTACAGAGTTGGGGATAAAGAGAGACAGGCATATTTCTGACTAAGCAAATAGCTCCTTTTAGATCCTGTTTTCAAGGCAGTTTTTTTTTTTTTTGCCTGTCCATGTGTCTGTACCAACGTGAGCCACTCCGAGGCACCGGGTGGGAGGTTGACTTGTCAACCTCACCAGTCTTTCTGAACCAGATGCAAAGTCCCTACCCCAACTGGCTTGTAAAAGCGGTGCATCTAATCACATAATGCTTCTATAATGTGGTTTTTTAATTGAAGTGACCCACAGGATATTAATCTGGTGGTAACAACTCCCCAGGGACGTGGCGCTGGCAAACACTTCAAGAGCAGCTAGGATTGCTATGAAATGTGATGTTCATTTCATCTGAGCATATGGAAATGAAAACAAGCCATGGGAGAACTTCAGTGTCCCATACATGCCATATTGTTTATAAACCTGTCATAAATAAGTGCCTCTTAAAGGAAACCAATTAATAAATGTGCATTGTATTACCGAGTTTAAATATTCCATAACATAGGCACTCTCTCCCTGCCCCTCTCCCACCTCCCCCCACCACCGGGGCCCCCTTGCTATTCAAGCCTGTGGCACATCCTGCTTTTTTGCTGTTGTTGATTGAGTTATTTGGTTGGTCCAGCTGCCTAGAGAAAAAAGTGAAGAAAAAAATCTGTAAACTATAAACGCATCTTCTTTCTTCCTTTGTCTGTGTATTAGAGTCTGGCTTGGCATTGCACCCCACCCCAAACCTCCCACCAAGAGGATGTCATATTTCTATATGCTCCTGCATGTTCAGCTCTACCTCTTTTGAAACGATGCCCCAAACCAGGCAATGTTTACATAAGTAAAAGGGAGTTTCACTTTTATACTGTAATTTCTGCATGCAGCGGAGTTTTCCTAGTCATACCTGGACTTTGTTCATAGGTGAACTTCTATTTTTCTAACGTGATGGTTTTATCCAGCTTTGACAACAGATTTCTTTAGGAGATTACACACCTGGAATTAACTTTTTCTGCCAAGATTTACAGTGCACCTGGAAGTACTAAATCATTTTTATCTATGTTTTAGAAGCTTTTCATAGTGAAATTGCATATCTTGAACTTGACTTGTGTCTTGAGGTGAAGCTTAACAGCCAGTGTTGGGTAGGTGTGTAAATACTGGTGTTAGGAAGTACGTACATCCAAGGTGTGTTTATTTCTCACCAGCGCCAAACCTGCTACCTGAATACAAGCTCTTAGATGGCTCTGCTGACTGCATGGCATATGGGAATGTGAGTGCGCTCTTGCAGTGGGTTGTTGGCTATGTTCACACCAGTCCTAACACTGGTCCCCATTAACGTTTGTAATTGTCCCCAATAGGCCTAAATAGATGCGAGGCCCATATCTATTGCACATGTGCTGGGCTGGTGTACAATGAAACAAGGAGAATGTCAAAGAGGTGTTTTTTAGGGGTTTCTTTCCTACAGACAAGTTTGCTATCTAGAGTAAACATTTTGAGAATGCAATATGCTTTTTATGAGTATGAATGCCATGAAAATATAACAGCAATTAATTTTAAAAAAATCATGCAGGGGGTTTATTATAAACCCCAGTGTGAGTGCCTGTCACATTTTCTGTCTGTTGGAAAAGTGCTGATCAGGTCTTATGAAGTACAACCGGAAGACTGTCCTAAAGTGGTTTAGAATCACGAGCCAGAAAAGTTTTTACAAACTCATACCAACATATCAGAAAGACAATATTGAATGAGTGTTAGAGATTACTGATATGATTTCTTTTTGGTTGGGGGGAGCGGTAGGAAGATTTAGAGAAAAAATTCCCATTAAACTTTGTTATCAGCATTAGATCTCCTGTTTTTTGCTGTGAACCCAGAATTTGCTCTAGTTTTCCTGACATGGAGTCATACTGGTGGAACAAAAAAGTGCTTTTATCCCTAGGCTTCCTTGCCCTTCTATGTTTGGGTATATCTGAAGTTTGCCAAACTGGTTCTGCTTATTCTTGTCAAACAAGGATAATTTCTTCTCTTGTTTGTCTCTGATAAAGTGTCAGCGTTTTAAAAGCTAAAAGTTACCATAGTGACAAATTACATGAGTATAAACATTTATTCTGTTTAGACAAAAACTCTGGAAGATTAAGGAAAAAAAGAAGAAGAAAAATCATGGATAAACTAACATTTAATCTGATGTATTTTTTAAGATAACATAAGAATACTTTTCATTTTAATAAAAAAGTGCAGAAAAATATGATACATTAAAATATATCTGCTAGTGAATTCAAATATAAATAACTGAAATTCACAAATTACTATTTTCTGTAATTGTGGTTTAATTTTACATGAATGTGACTAAATTCTGCCCTGAGTATAGATAAACTCATTATACCCTTTAAGTAGTTCAAATTTCCTGATAATCAGCAGTCAAACCCGGTAACAAGCAGAATTAGTAGCCAAGTCTAATAAACGACTGGGAAAAATTGTATCTGTCACTTACTGTGGTTCCCACACACTCTGGTTACATCATTACTTGGCCTGTAAATTCGGAGGCCAATTGGGTTCCAGAGCTGGGGTCAGGTGACCAAAACATCAAAATGCGGCTGAAACTTGACTCTGAAGATGGGGTTTCAGCAGGGGCCCCTGATAGCTGACTCCTCGGTGGCTGCTGTGCAATTTTCGTATTTTATTTCACCTTTGCTTTCAGCTTAGCTTTTGGTCCCACAGATTGACGGCTGAAGCAAACTTGTTGATGTGGGTTTTTCTATGCAGGTGCATGAACAAAAATTATTTCCTATACCACATATTACACTCAGTTATGTAATAGCTTAAAGATAAAAAGCAACAACCAGACTTTTCCCTATAAATTTAGTTTTCCTCAACAGAGAGATTTTCAACACCTTCTTCTTTTTAAGTATTTACATAGTTTTAAAAAACTGTTTTTTTGTAGTTGAATATCTAAATCTACGAAACTCAAAAATCAGGTTTATCAGGCCCACTGGACGCAACTCTCCGACAATGGAGTTGAGATGCTGTGTTCCTCTTAAAGGAACGGAATGCGTAACTTTATCACCTTGCTAGGGTTTCACTGGGCTGGTATAGTGATGACACGACTACTTGTTTTCTGCAGATGTGGAAAGGCATTTTTTTACATGTGCAGGAAGCAACAAAAACCTGGTCTTAGGGGACAGGTGAGTGAGCTACCTTGCAGGAAGTAAACCAAATAATTCTTAAAGTTTTAGTAACACAGAGTCAAAGCTTGACACCTCTGCACATAAACATTCTTGCATGTTCAGGTTTGCATTTCTCTTGGCCACTACAATAGCTGCTATGATCATTTCAGGTTGAGAATGTATTCAGTGTTCTCTTGAACAAAATCTACCAGAAATGGAAACTCTGTTGGAAAACATACGATAGATTGTGAGGTATCCCAAAACTCCTCCAGGACGAAGGCATAAGTTGAAGGAGGAAACTGGGAGAGGAGGGGATGGGTTAATTTTGCCAAAATCCAAACCAAACAAAATTGCCCTCTAAGCCATTCTTCATGGATGGAAGGATTACATGTGGGATGTATCCCAGACTTTATACAGCAAATGTTCGTGTGTGCTAATTCTCATCCACGGTGGTAGCCGGACACAGAAAGTGGTGGGAACCGATGACAGTAATAATCACAGCTAGTTTTGGTGGGTCGCCCACTAGATGCTCTACCATTTTCACCCTAATCTGTACATTAAACCAAAATGATAATTGTTTACTGAGGATCAAAAACGTTAAAAACAATTCCCTGAAGATCATGTAACTGTTACATGGTGGTCCACGGAGATAGGATTCCAACACATACTGATTTAATCTGGGGCCTCTGCCCTCAGCCGGGATCCCACAGTGCCTCTCTATACAATTCTATCTTTGTCCTTCTCCGTGAAGAGAAAACCAGTTAAAGAAATAATTTAAATTGCATGTGTTAAAAACTCACAAGACTCAGTGCTTGAGGAAAGTGAAAGTTTCAGAGAAGAAAAGGCCGGGTCCAGAGCATTCTGAGGCGAGTGGGTGGTAGGTGAAAGCTTGGCTGTCTCCCCGCCCTCCCCCCACCCCCACCCCGCAGGCAATCCCTCCAAAATAACTGATTTCTAGTTTTGTTCTGCAAAACTATCACTGAAAGTGCTGTGTAAGCCAGAGCGAACACCAGTCCCCACGCGTGCCTGCTGAATAAAGCAGCTCGGTGCCCACATGTTTTCCAGTACAAGTGCTTCCCTCTTAATTCACGGTCCATGCTGCTACTAATATTAGGTTTCAGCGGAGAGTAATGAACGGGAACACTGGACTGAATAGCTGAACCTTTTTTTAAACAACGTTTGCAGAGCTAAATTCTATTTCTGACTTAATTGGGGTCTTTACCTAAACGCGAGGGGGGGCTCTGCGGTGTTGGAAAGGCCTGACATTCCCAAAGCTTGGCAGCTGGGAAGATGAGTGCAGACAGGGGACCCCCAACGTCTGGGCACGTTACCCCAAAGCAGTCAGGAGGAGAGAGGCATGCGGAGTGCAGCTAGAAAGTCTGCGCGGCTCCCGGGCTGAGGTCCGCGGCCCCCGCGGGAGGCGCAGGCAGGGCCGCTTCACCTCGGCGCCGGGAGCCCAGCGCCTACGGCCCGCGAGGATGATTCATTTGTTTTAAGACCAGAAGAAAAGAATGAATAGAGTAATTCATTTGTAATAAAGAACCCAGTTTGGATTATAATCATCTTTATACCATGCAGTTGCAATTACAGTATATACATATGTGTATATATATGTATTTACTGGTGGAGTCCCGCGATAATGGAAGTGCCAGAGCCCTGAGCTGCGCAGTGCAGTCCTACCCCAAACACACTTACTACCCAACGCGCCTGGATGGGCAGGAAATATGGGAAATCCTTTCACACCGTGCCAGCTTCTTCAGTGGGGATTCCACGGAGGGTGAAGATTTGAGAAAAAAAAATCACTCTATGGGTTAACCAGACTATCAATATGAGATTCCTTCACCTGGTGCCCCCCACGCACACCTGTTTTTGGCAAATCAATAAAGATCATTAAGGGTAAGGAGTAAAGCCACTGGCTGGTTTGAGCAGCAGGGAATGATGGAAAGGGCTTGGGAGTTGCATCGATTTAGGTTCCAAATGGAGCTCTGCTGTTTCCGTGCTGGCTGTGTGCTCTCAGTAGTTTCCTCAAGAGTAGACATAGAAGTGGCACACTATATCCATCCCATGAGGTGGAAGGCAGTGCGCATCTCAACAAACCTCAGCATATTCTGCTTCCACTCCTCACTCCCACCAACCATCCTCACAATTTGTATGTGGCCAACTTGGCCTGAAATGCTAAGATGATGTGCAAAAGTGTACAATAGCAGCCTGCTGGAGAAGAGGGGAAATAGAAAAGATTGGAAGGCTGTCCAGCGGATCTTTAGCCTTGCCCTCCACATGGATCCCCCTGCCCCCCAGCAAGCACTCTTCAGGTATTGTAGCCTTGGAGTAAAGTGTGCACCAGCTGGGTCTGTGGCTTTGTGAACTCTGCCTGGCCTGAACACTTGTGTTTCAGCACATCTTTGGTTGCTGTATCACCAGCATTTGCAGAATGGAGGATTAATTCTACCGTGCATTGGTTCAGCAGATCTGGTGATATAATATTGCACGATGAAGAAGGATTACTCACCAGTTTCTGGATGCTACATTTTTAGAAACTAACTCCACTTAACGATAAGTGTGGGATCTAACAACTTCCCTTCTTTCCCACTCCCACTCTCCAATCACCCAACCAACAAATATCACTTAAAGCAAAAACCAGCTCTCTTGGGACCAGATGGATATAATTTTTCTCCAGGATATTCCCCCAAAGTAAAGGTTTTATTATACTTCACGTTATTATAAACAGCTGTGCCATGTTTACAATGATGGCTCCACACACTTTCTTCTCCTCTGGGTTTCTGAAAGGCAACTTGTTTAGGGAAAAATAATATCTCATTTGTGAGTCATTTCTGAAGGAGAAAAGAGGAAAACCATGTACCTGCAAGACAGGGTGCATGACTGTAAGGATATATGGCTCCATCGCAGGGTGACACCAAAAGGACATCTTGTTTCCATTCCTGTTATAGATGCTCAGGTTTGGAGCATCATGTTTTCACTTCCCCACCTGCGGAAAAGCGGATTCAGAGAGAGGCATCAAGGTGGAGCAGATGGCAGAACTCACTGGTATGCTGGACCCTAGAATTTCCCCACCTGCCCCCCAGCCAATTCCATTTCCCTTGTCCAGTTTCTTTTTCCCAGCACATTTCCCCATCTTCATCCAGGCTGTTGTAGAGCCTTCTCATGTCTTCAAGTAGCACACCTGAACACAAATCTCTTCCTTTTCTCTGCAGCCTCGCCTTTGCCAACTTTCTCCTTATAGTTGGTTGACCAGCTGCTGGGTTCCTGGGCCATCCAGCTGGCAATATTTAATGTCTGTGTTGTCCACAGGACACCACACACAAGTGTAAAAATGAGGTGTGTGTGTGTGGGGGGGGGGTCCTTTATTGAGTACTGATTGTAACCAGGCATTGCTTGCAGTTAGTTTTTATTTTTTGTTATATTTAATTTTCACAACAGCTCTATGAGGTAGTGGTTTGGAGAGATCTGTGTTTGAACCTCTGCTCTACCATTTATTTGCAGATATGTAAGTTTTTCAGAGTGAAGTATCTCTGTTTGGTTAATTCCTGTATTCTATACTCTTACAGTAACAAAAACTCCAGGGAAGAGATTTCTTCTTATTATTTTTAAAAAGTATCCTGTAAATTTTCTTTGTATTTGAAGCTCTGATGCCTAAACAGGATATGTGCTTTATATTCATTTTTTAATGTATAAAGTACAAAGAGAGTGATAAAAAGTACACAAACTGCTCTAATAGTCTATGCGAGCAGCAGACAGTAAAACATAATGGTCTATTTATTCTGCTGTGATTGACAGCCAAACCTTAGAGCAATTTGCACCATGATCAGATAGCAGGGTTTCTCCCATAACCTTGAGGTCCAAATACACTGCCCTTTATTGTGAAATTATTTGCCCTTTGACCCCCTGGAGAGGCCGAGACCCACATTTGTAAAAGTCTTCCCTTGGCCTTCCACTGATGTGTACAGTAAATGGCTGATTGTCTCTATTTCACAGCCATGGCATACACTGAGAAGTACCTAACTCATTTTAGAGAAACTTGCCCTAATTGGAACATCATCAAAGGCTCCTGGAGTGTTCCAGAAGCTTACCTGGAGACCTGGATTTGGTGTCTTTTGAAGTTTTGGTAAAATAAGTGGTGACTTCTTTGGGCTTACATTTTCTTTCCTACTAAAAGCAGAGTGAATGAAGAAAAAAAAAAATAAAAGGAAAGCTAAGGCATGTCTCTTTCACTGCTTTTCCTTCTCATTTTCTCTGCAGCAGAAAGTGGCCGGACTTCTGGGCTAGTTGAGGGTCATGCACATAAAATCCTTATCACCTGCTGATGTGGAAGGAAAAGGGCAGTGAAAACATCCTGGAGGAAACATCCTTGCCCGGGGCAACCAGCGCTCTTTTCATCTTCTCCTGAAGGCAGCCCTCACCCGATTGAATGCCTCATTTAGTTGGCATTAGTGAACAAAGTTTCTCAGGCTGGCTCGCGAGGACCCTAGGGCACGAGCAGGAGGTGGGGCAGGTGTCATTTCACCAGTTAGCGCCCTTCTGAGGTGCACTGAAAAAGTGGACATGGAGACAAATGTGGAGGTTGAGGAGAATGAGCTTTAAGTGACAGAAAACTGTTTTTTCTAACACTTCCCAGTCCCACCTCCCAGGAGATAGGCAGAGAAACCCTGAAAATATATTGATAGTAAGAAGGAAAGAGAGATGGAGAGAAGAAAGAGAGGGAGCGTTAAGGGGAGGAAGGAAAGAAGGAAAAATCAAGTACCAACTACATCAAGGCACTGTACGGGGTTCTTTGGCATTGAATTGGCTCATCTTCACAACAGCATTTATATTCTTATAATTCAATCTCAGTTTTCCAGATTAGTAAGCAGATATCCCCAAAGGGCAGGGCAATGACTGCGAAGATGCACACTGGGAAGAGAAAGAATCAGAATTTGAGCCTAGATCATCTGATTTGCCTGTCTTCCCTTCACTCCTCCTTTGATTCCAAGCTCACTCACTAAAACCAGGCCAGGGCTCAATCTGCAGGAGGTGTGGGGTCCATCTAACTGGGGAGAGCTCAGAGCTGGACTGCGGACTGGAGCTCACCTTCAGGGCCATGCAGGTGGAAGCTCAGGTTGGGCTGGCCGTGGAGGGCTGCTGGCCCCACACCCCCATCACCTGCCGGCCATGAGACTGAGCCCACGATTCCCTGTAGGTCAGAAGCCCATTGCTAATTGTTTTTTCTTTCAAAATTTGATTTAAAAAAATATTAGATGGCATGACCTTGCGTTGCTCCTTGTGCTAAGTCATACATTCTGTCCCTGCCATCTACAAATGTGTGCTTTGAGAGTATTTTAATATAAAATTTTGACTTGATGGTTGTGTGCATGAGTCATGTTGTATTTTGCTTAGAGTAAATCACTGGAGTAAATCAAATGTCCCACGCAGCCATTTGATGAGTCTACCAAGATTTGAAAGAAAAGTTGTCTCTCTTCCACCGATAATCCTGCTTAATATCTGTGTGATTCACCACGAGACGCAGCTGTTACCTGCCAAAGGTACCTATGATGGATGCGCCCAAACAGCTCTAGCCTCCTGCTATACAGTTTTATACCCAGTGCTTGAAAGTTCCTTTATGTTTCGTCATTTAAGCAAAACATTGGTGGAACAGGCCGTCATCTAAAGAAGAGAGGATGGTTTCAAAGCGTCTAAAGGGCACTTGCAGAGAAATTCAAGTGTAACCAGCTTTGTTATGGTAGGGGCCTTTAATATCCTGGTAAATAAAACTCTTATTAAAGCTTCTTTGTTTATTATTGAATTGATAATATCTTTTCTTATTTAAACTAGTAGTTCAAGAAATTGGTGTTACCAGACCCTGGTCAAATGTCAGCTCTAGAGTTTGCTGGCGGTATACACTTGGACACATTACACATGCTCTCTAAGTTATATTTCTCATCTTTAAAATGGGGGTATTAATTCCCACCTATAGAGTGTGCTCAGGGAGGTGAGGATTGAATGAAGTGAACGGACTAGTCCATGCACCTGTACATGGCAGATACTCATAAGATGAAATTTATTATTGTTTTACCTAGAGAGCATAGTCATTTTTTATTGTTCTGAGTAGCTGGGATTTGGTATAATACTCTCAGCTGAAAACTCTCAAAACCATAAAGAACACCAATCATAATGTAGAAATATTTTTTACCATAGAGATGTTAGGAAATAGAAATCAGCCAACCCCCAACCTGATAATTTTAACAGAAATGGAAATACATGAAGATGGTTATATTGAATCTCTGCATATAGACAACCCCCTGTATAAAATGTAGATATTATGATGAATGTCAGTACTGGCATTAAGATGTGCTTAACGTTTGAACTAGTAATAAGCTGTGATTAAGTCAAGTAAGTAGATCAAGAATACACAGTGGTGTGATTTCCTTATTCATCACCAAAAGGATATGTACATATCCCTTACATTTTAAAGAACTTTCCTGCTAAAATTTATGCTGGATGCAACATGGCAAATATGGTGGGTTGTTTTTTCTTAGGCAAAGCTATGTGACATAAGTATTTTAAAGAGGAAATTTTTATCTTAAAGGGGGAACTAAATAGCTGAATACATTATAAAACAACAAATTATAGTCCATTAGGAGTGTGTTATACATTAATTTTATTTGAGCTTTTTTAGGTATATGTATGTTTTCAATTACCACTATATTTCAGATGAGTTCACTGACAGTTACCTACTAATTCGGATAAAATACAAATTACACAATCAAATGTGTACTTACTTGGTGAGTAAAAGTTTCAGGGTTCACTCTCTTCTGTGAAACATGGATGGGGCTGCTTCCTTAACAATACCAAGCTCAGGGGGGATTTGTGACGATCAGAGGCAGCTGGGGCTATCACAGGATTCCATGGACAGAGCACTCTGCAGATACAATGATAACTAATTAACGTTAAGTTAAATTAAGTTGCCTTCTTCCTGTATAAAACAAATTTCCCTGGTTGTAGCACCCTAATTGTTGTGCCATAGATATTTTTCCTTCAAGGAATACTCATTAGAATTTGGTGAATGAGTATATGCCAAAGACTTCATGTACTAGAATCCTTTTAATGAATATGGTGAAAAGTAAAGCAACTAAAGAAGCTAATATTGTCTGCAGATTTGACTAGACATGGTCAGTGACATTTAACACATAATGTGTGAATGCATTTTACATATAATTTACTTTATTCTCCCCAAAGGTTTTAATTACTGCTTATATTAAAGGAAACATGGGGTAAAATGAACTGACATTCTTCTCAGTATACCAGAATACATTGTTTATTTTATCTTCGTTTTTCTGAGAAAATTGTGATTTAATTGCCTCCCACTTTTCAAGAATTTAACCCTTGTGTAGATAAGAAATGGATCTGCTTACTTTCACAGTTTATTTAATAACGCCCTTAAGGATAGAATGTGCCTTAAAGATGGAATAGTAAATAATAGACTCCAAAGACGCCTCTACAATGCACATATATAATCCCAACAGTGACTCCCCTCCCCCACCATCATAAGAAGAACAAATTACTGAGTTCAAATACTTTGGGTTTCAGTTCATCTCCCTCAACCCCCATTACAAGTATGACAAATTGTAGATTTAGTTCATAACTATTTTGCCTTAATTTTATTGTAACATCAATATGTATTTTTGCTAATAGAGACCAGGACGATGAAAAAGGGAATAATGTCAGAGTGGAGCAGAGAGGAGGCTTCTCTAGGAATAGATGTTTTCTGAAGTTGAAAATGCACTGTCTTAATGGAATCGAAAGCAACTAATTAGGTGGAAAATCACATAGTTAAACACAGGCTCTGAATTCCCTTTCTGAAACTTCTCTCCGGTTCCAGTTTTCTCTCTAATCACCTGTACTAAACAAATCATAGTTCATGTTACTAACTTCCTGAAGTAAACTGATATTTGGCACTATTGAAAGGACAAAATATCTAAAAGCACCAGGATATTTTAAAGCCAATCTTTTCAAGAAAAGATGGTTATGCTTTACAGGGGGAAATATTCCTAGCATTAACCTTATTTCTTTAACAATTTTCTAGCCAAGAAGAAAGCAATAAATATCTACTCATGCTCAACTAATCTCAAATAACTTTTTAACAATCCATTTGTTTTGAAGTGCCAAATGCATGTTCAGGATGTCGCCTCTGTGTCATTTCTCTATCACTTTTGTTGGATCTGCTGGTTTAGAAGAAATACTTCTTTAGAGTGAGGCAGTTTGAGAAGGACTTGATGTGCCATCGAGGGCTTTGAAGAGGGAGAAGGAGGACCAGAAGTCAAGGGTTGTGGGAAACCTGTAGGACCTGGAAAAAGCAAGGAAACAGATTCTTCCTTGCAGGCTACAGAGAGGAGCTCAGTCCTGTTGGCACCTTGACTTAAGCCCAATGAGAAATGCTGAACTGTCTAAGGAACAGAACTGTAAGACAATACATTTGTATTGTTTCAAGCAATGAACTTGTAATAATTTGTTGCAATAGAAACATAGAAATCAAATACAAATATACTTTTATAATATTTCTTATAAAAAATCTTTATTACTCATTAGTAAGAGAGTAATAGTGAGAAAGAATTTGTAAAGAAATATATTTACCCTAACCATTGGTTTATGATAAGAGGAAGAATTGACTAGAATGAGTCAAAAATAATATTTTCAGTTGCTCTTGAAGCTGGTGTGTTTGCAGGATGAAAATGTTTATTGTTGTTATGCCACATTTCAGCATTTTGTATCTTATTTGCAAAAGCTATTCTGATTCTTGCTGGATTCCATCTTAGCTTGGGTTACCCTGGAAAGCAAAGCCTGAGAACAGGACTTGCATTCAGGCTTATTTTAGAAATAATCCCAGGTATCAGAGGCACTTGTCCATTGACTTCTACCCACCACTGGTTAATGGTTGCTTCATAGGGTGCATGAATCCATGCCCAGCAAATTGTTGTGGCTAGCCCCTTCTCCAGTATAAAAAAAATGCCAGAGCAAGCCAAAATATGCTTGAGGTAAGATGAGGGCAGAGTGGGACATGAGTGAAAGCTCTCTTGGACAGTTCATCCCATCCACAAAGACAAAGGGAATCAGAGGTAAGACCAAGAAGAAGTGAGGCAGGACACAAGAGGCATACAGCCTATCCCTTATTTGTACCACATAATAAGAACAATTGATCACTGACTCTTCAAAGTGTTGGCAATTGCAATGACCACAAACAAAAATCAATTCAGTATGAAGGCTTAGTGTAACAAGCTACAATCCCTACTGCTCCCACTTTGCTGAGGCTATAATTGATATTCAGCATGTCTCATCTTCAACACCCACTCTAGATTTCCCTCACTAGACCAGCACATTCATTCACCTAGATTGCTTGCTTGGTGGTGGTCATCATCTGCATTATTAAGGAATCTGAGCTCTTAACGTTCCCTGTTCTTGTTGGGTTGTGATTGGTACAATTGCCTATATTTACCATTATCATCTTGCACAGAAGCTCCAAGAGATGTCCAGTGAATTATTCAATTCCAGATATATTCTCTCTGTCTCCATATTGTGGCGGGTGACCCTGCTCCATAACACAATCACATTCAACTGCCCTGTACCGGTACACTAAAACCTTCTTTGCCTGCTTGGTCACTGGCATGGGGAACCCAAAGTAATGAGGTAGTAGTGATAGCTTCCAGGTCAATGGAACTCTTACAGTTGGCATGGTGATTGTAGTACCCTCCCGGAACCAGGCCCTCTAATGCTGAGAGACCTAAAGAGGTGGGGACAGGGGCACACATTCTGTAGTGGATCACTGGGAATGGCAGGGAGGGGGTCAAATCCTATTTCTAACTCTTGATCTGTGTATTCTAGTTATTGGAGGCGCAGCTCAAATGTTTGCTTCATAAACTTTATTTTAATGGGCAATGCCTCAATCCAACAAAGATCTTTGCCCTGAGAATAGCACCTTACTTGAGTCTTCAGTGGACAATTGCATTTTTCTTTTGGGCTGTTTGGCTCCAGGTCTGTACCATGTGGTAGAAATAATGACTCTTTTGGTCATGCATTAATTAATGCACATCCTTCACTATAAAATGGGTTACTTGATATAAAGTGATATATGTGAATCTCAAGACAATAAATCAGGCATTCTATGAACCATTGAATGGTAGCTCTGGCAGAGATATGGCAGACAGGGAAATCAAAACCATATGGGAGTAATTATAAATTCCAGTAAGTATGAACCATTGCCCCTCCAGGGTGGAAGGGGTCTGATGTAAACAACCTGCCACCAAGTGTTTGTCTCCTCAAGCTTTGTTAATTTATGAAGGACTCAGAAGCAGGTTGTACACTTTAGCAGGCTGGTGTTCAATGGCAGCACTAGATGAGTCTTGGTGAGCGGGACCTGTTCTGGTGGACCCATGCACAGCCTCTATTCCTGCCACAGTGGTGGCTCCAGTTTTGGCCCCATTTCGAAGCATGGGGATTCAGTCTGGCTAACGTCCACAGGGTGCGTCATCCTGGCTCTGTAATATCTCCTCAGTGGTGGACACTCTATGGTGAGTTTTAGCATGAGATCTATGCACAATTTGTATCCATTCCAATGAGTCCTTCCACATGATTTTTCCCTAGACATTTTCCCTCCTCTTGCAAACTTGCTCCTTTCATGCCCTGACCAAACAGCCAAGCTTTTTGCCATCACCTACGATGATGATGCATTAAAAGTGAAAAATCAAATGTCCCACTCTTACCTCTGTCCAGTGGAAGGACTGGTCCTCACCACTGACATTTAAGGCATTTCCCAAGTGGGGTTATGTGCAACAGCAGTCCATTCTCATTTTCTACCAACATAGTGAGCCAACCCATTGTGCACCAGATAGTTCCTCTTCCATCAGGTGGCTGCAGGAATGCTTACCATTTCCTCAACAAGATCACAGATGTGAGTTGAGGGGCTAAACTTGGTGCAGGAGAAGTAGTTGATGTGGGAGTCAGGGCCCCTGTTCATATAGCTTATTTGTAACCTCTGACCCTGCTTGGCCTGTTTATGAATACACCATTTCTAGATTATTATGGATTGCTGCTGCACTTACCTATCCTTAAAACTTGGTAGATCTGAAAATACCTAACTTGCGATGAGCAGCAACACTTAGGTGGACATTCAGTCAAGCCCTTAGTCTCTAGTTGGGCTCAGTGTTATCAAGAGTTTGCTTTGCAAAAAGCATGTAGTTTGTGCCACATAACACAGGATACTGCTTTCAAAAATGGTAGGTTTCACTGATGCAGATTTTCTATTGGGGTTTTCCAGAGAACTCACATTCACCATTAACCTATATATTCACCAAGGCACACCTGTTGTACTGTTGGATCTATTGGATGACATGTTCAAAAGAATAGGGCAACATGCAGTGCAGGCTAGGTTGCTGTTGAGGCTTCTTTTAGCTCTGGGCTCCATTAGAAATTGCCCAACAAATGAAACAGAGTGGTATTATTAAGTGCAGGATAAACTGCCTCCAAAAGCCAAAAAAGGCCACCAAGCATTCTGCCACTTAGTGAAGAGGCTATAAGATGCAACAACTTGTCGTTTATCTTGGAGGGGACATCCATGCTGATTGCTGGACTCCTGAACACTTCATCAAATATGATATAGTACTACAGTAAAATATTAATTATAGAATCTAGATGGATATTTGGGGGTTCACTATAAAATGATTTTTACATTTACATATGTTTGAAAATTTTCATAATAAAATATTGGGGGAAGAACTTCATTGATGAGTCAGGAGGCTGAATCTTCATGGGAGTTATCTTCCACCCTCTGATATGCAGAGTCCTGACCACTCTCAGCTTACCAGGCCCAATTAGCATGACACCATCAATACACTGGACCAGTGTGAGGTTCTTTGGAATGTGGAGGCGCTCACAGTTCCTCCGGACCATACTGTAACAGAAAGTAGGAAGGTTAACTTGGTCGTGGGGCAGTTATGAGTGCTACTGCTTGTGATCATCCTTCCCGATGGGACTGAGCACATTGGCCAGATAAATACCAAGTACCGGCTGAGATTGAGGTTACCACTTGGTTAAGTTTAAAAAGTGTACTGAGATCATCACAACCCATCTGCATTTTGCAGGCACCAAAAAGATTAATTTACTGGAAATATGAAGAGGCCCACCTTCCCTGCCTCATAAGTCATATATGGTGGCACTAATCTCTGCAATTCCTTCAACAATGTAGTACTGCGTCTAATTTGCCATCTTAGTCAGGTATGGGGTGCAGTTGCAGGAACTTCCACTTGGTCCTGTTTACCATAAATAACTCTTACTCCACAGGTTAGGGAACTGTTAAGAAGATTGTGACAACAGCTGTGTGCACTTAGGACCTGGGAAATGACCACAGTGAGGATCCTTGGGCCAGTGGGACTCGCCGTGAGATGGTCCTGAGCCAAGTCCTTTCAAAGAGTAAATGCACCCTTTGGAAAAGAGAATGCTGAGAACCTTCAAGGCCAGTGGGAGCTGTCTTTTACACAAGGGGATCCGCCGTGCCACCGTGGCTCTGCAGAATGAATGTGATCTAAGGGTTCCAGTGACAGTGCAACTGCAGTTTTCTCGCCTGTATCATAGAAATATTAATTATACTCACTTCATGAGGCTATAATGAGGATTAAATGAGATGAAGCTGGCATTCAGTAAGTTCTCAATTCATGCTAGCTACAATGCTAATGCTAGAGCAAATGTTGCTTATTTTAAACCCATATTTCTTAGAATTAACTCTATAAAGGAAAATGCTGAAGAATGAAACAAGCAGAAGGAAATGGAGAAGAAAAACAAGAAGGAAGGGAAAGGAAAAAACTGAAAAAATGAAGAATGAAGAAAAAAGAAAGGAAGAGAAAGAAAGGAACAATAAAGAGATAAATAGAAGGAAAAGAAAAGAAAGAAAGAAAGAGAAGACTTAATCTACCTGCACATTTTGAACAAAGGTTTGGAGCTTGCCAGACATCATTTGAAGTCAAAAATGTATCTGAGTATACTGCGGGGCTCTCCTGTATGTCTACATCTGAGCACTGATTTTTGGCTCAAGTAAATTCAAAGGCTCGGGTTTAAAAGCACAGTCATGAACATCTTCCAGTTATCTATTATTGCCTAACAAATCACTCCAAAATATAGCATCTTACAAAAACAATTGATTATTCTCTTAAGTTTCCATGGGTTGGCTGTGCTCAGTTGAATGGTTTCCGTTTGGTGTCTCATGCAGATGCAGTTAGCTGAGAAACCTCGACTGAAGTTGGACATCCAAGAAGGCTCATTCAAATGGTTGCTGCTGGCCAGAGCTCCTACATGGGGCCTTTGCACATGATTTGAGTATCCTCACCCTATGGAAGACTCAGGGGCTTCAGACTTCTTAGTTGCTGACTAAGAGTTCCAAATTTTCCAGTCCTTTAAAAAGTTAGGCCTGCAACTGGCCCAGTTTTATTTCTTCCATCCTCTCTTGGCCAAGTGACATCTTGATTTTCTGATGACAGTAGGCAGGACTTGGGCTCATTAAAGAAAAAAGAAGTGGAAAGAAGGGACTCAGGAAGGAATTGTTCGTATGATGGAGCAAGCAGGGTCTTGAGGGATGGAGAAGTTAACCTCTTTGGTGGGTTGAATAGTATCCCCCCAAAATTCATATCCACCCTAAATCTCAAAAGGTAACTTATTTGGAAATAAGGTCTTTGTAGATGTAATTAGTTAAGTTAAAATGAGGTCACACTAGAGTAGGGTAGGCCCTCAATCTATGACTGGGTATCCTTGGGAGAAGATAGGACACCCAGAGCCACCTGCTGAGAGGAGGCGATGTGGCAATGGCGGCAGAGGTTAGAGTGATGCTGCTGTAAGCCAAGGATTGCTGGCAGCCACCAGAGGCCAGCAGAGAGGCATGGAGCAGATTTTTTCTTCAGACGGACCACCTCAGTACCTTGAGTTCAGACTTCTGGACTTCTGCACTGTCAGAGAACATGTTTTTGTTTGTTTTAAGCTACCTATTTTGTGGTACTTTGTTAATGCAGCCCTAGGAAAATAATACAATGCCCCAAATTGCTTGGGGTGACATAATTATTTATTAATGGGGAAACAATTTAAACTTCCTCCCAATATAGAATTAAATGCATAAATGTTTATAAAAATGAAACCCACAGTATTAATGTTTTCACATAAAGAAATGTGTGTATGATGTTTGGTATTTTGAGCATTTGTAATTTGTTTCAGGGTAATTTGGCTTTTTAGAGCAAAATGTCAGTCTTATGATTCCAATTTTAAATGTGGAATTGAGTAATTGGTTTAGAATTGAGATTTTTAAGTTAAAAGTCTAATTTATTACATCAATATGATTTATTTAAGCACTTTGGAAGGGTTTTTTGAGTCAATTAAAGGGAAATTGAATATATGAAACATATAAATGTAGTAAGAATAATGTGAAGGCATTTAATTAATTGTTTATAAGTGGGACCAAATATTAATCTAAGTTACTTAAAATTGCTTGTTAAAATGTATTAGACATATAAGTTTTCTGCAGTAACCTTAAAAGCTTAAGGAAGCTTTGATTTTGTACCCCTAATGAATCAAATATTAAGTTTTAAACCAAAGTAAACCTCTTAATAGTATTATCTGTGCACAAAAGCTACTCTCAAGTGCCTGAAAAAATTTACATTTAATGATATCCATCCTTTGATTAGAAAATTCTAGTGTATGGATTACTCTCCTATTAATAGGCTGGTTTCAGGCATTTGACATTGGGAAGATAATATCTTGGTAGGTTCAATCAAAAGAGCCAAATTGGTTGGGCTTTTTAGACACCACCTGATTATTCTCTGCTTTTTCTTTTGAGCCCTTGATAATTGCCTGGTTGATGACATTTTTCCCAAAGTAATGAGTGGTCATGATGAATATGTCATTTCTGTAAGTTAGTCTTTCTAACACCCATGGGCAAAACATTATACCTCTCCCTTCTTTTTCTTCCCACAAGCGATTGAAGGGACTGAGTTTAAAGTTTTTCTTAGTAAGGAACAAAGCTTAGAAAGTTCCAAAAACTTGGGAGCTAAGTGAAGGCAGGGGATTAAATTAAAAGTCTGAATATAATCTTAACTAACAGGTCTCATGAAGAAAATCATCATAGCAACATAGGTTGGTGTGTTTATAGCTTTTTAAAAAAATATTTTAACAAGAGATTAAAAAAGAAAGGAGAAAAGGAAGTGGATGAGACATTCCTGTGATTGTAGAGCCTCAAACAGTAGACTTCAAAGCTTCTGAAGAAACCATTCTTGTAATCCTCAGCTTAATTCCCTCTAAGCACCAACTGGCAAGGTAGTACCGAATAGCTTAAATATTTACTAAGATTCCCAGCAGGATATTTTAAATAGATGCAATGACCATTGAATAAATGGGTGTAAAGAGTTTATTTCCCCCATTATTTCAGAAACCCTTGTTTGAAGAGTTAAAAGTTCTTAAGAATACCAATCATTTGTTTCATGGGTTTTGTAAATTTCTCACACTTTTATTTATTCATTTATTTACTCATGCTTTTATTCAGCAGATATTTGCAGGCCCCACTATGTGCAAGATTCTACCTGGAGTTTCTGGGACAGAATGGCATCAGTGGCTTTTGCATTAGAAGTGGCTGATGGAGTTGCCCAGTTCCTCTGCAGCTCCTCTCAGCTACTTTTTGTCCCTTTTAAAAAGGACAGGGAGGATTTTAGGAACCAGCTGCTGAGACTTAGTGTGAGGCTAGTGTCCCAGCTTCACAGAGGTCCTTTACCCTGTTGTATGGATTGAGCTGTGCTATTGGTGTCAGTTTCGGTTCTTGTTGGAGCCCATCAGTGGAGAACCCCATGCTCATTGTCTGGGACTCATGCCCTTCCCCACATGCCCTGGCTTCGAGACAAAGGATGCGGTAGGTAGAGGAGAGAAGGCAGGAGAGGGCATATATCGTGGACTATGAGGATGCCTGCACAGTTTAAGTGAGCCGACTCCCTCATGTGCTGTTGCTTCAGCCTGCCCAGCCAGTGTTCTCTGGATACCAATGACTGCTGGGGCCAAGCTGGCTCTAGTCTCATTTAGTCTAGACTACTTGTCCTTTATACTCATCCTACCCTACCTCATCCTACCCTACTGTGCTGGCTGGAAACTGATATGTACCGTACAAAGCTGTGTTCTTTAATCCTGATCCAATATTGTCGAGTGGGGCCTCTTGATTAAGTTGTGTCCATGGAGATGTGACTCACCCAATTGTGAGTGTGGCCTTTTGATTAGATGGAGATGTGACTCCACCCATTTAAAGTAGTTCTTAATTAGTTTCCTGGAGTTCTTTAAAAGGGGAAACATTTTGGAGAAAAGCAAAGGCACAGACACTTGGGGATGCTTGGAATGCTGACACAGATGCTCGGAGAACTGACATAGAAGGCCAGTGGAATCAGAAGCTAAAGGCAGCGTAGTCTAGGAGCAAAGGACCAGGAGATGCCAGCCCTGTGCCTTCCCAGCTACAGAGAAACCCCAGACACTTTTTTGAGTGAACGTCTCCTCTTTTTGATGCCTCAGTTAGGACATTTTTATGACCTTAGAACTATGAACTTGTGACTTAATAAATGTCTTTTATAAAAGCCAATCCATTTCTGGTATAATGCATTCTGCCAGCTTTAGGAAACTAGAGCATCTACCTTGTCCTTGTCCTACCTATCCTCTCCTCTCCTACCTATCCTATCTTATCCTATCCTATCCTCACCTATCCTATCTTACCTCTCCTCTCCTCTCCTCTCCTATTCTATCTATCCTCTCCTCTCCTCTCTCCTATCCTATCCTGTCCTGTTCTATCCTACCTATCCTATCCTATTCTATCCTATCTTATCTTACCCTAGCCTATGGCACTACCATTTCCATCCTTAGGTCCATTTTTCTCTCTCCTTTGCCACCTTAGCCTAGTTCTTCTCTCATTAGTTAGCATTCATAAGAACTTTGCCTTTCAGATATTATCTGAAATTAGTTAGGACTGAAAACATTTAGAAAATAATAATGTCTTACTTTTAATAGCATTTTGTCATTCACAGTTTCATTTAAGGTACACCAAATCGTAAGTAATAAATGTTGCCCATTTCTTTGAAATACAAATTTTCATGAAGATAATATATGTTGGGGAGGGTTTATAGCAACTGGGGTTACCTTATAGAATTTCATTTGTGTTTATAAAAGTATCAAAGCTATTTTAGCTCTGTAATCACTGGAATCTTACAAATCAATGTTCCCAGTTTATAAATTAAATCCTTTAGAGAGGAATTGCACCAATTCAATGCATCAATTCAATAAAATGCATTATTCTTACAAGCATTTCACAAAAAGATAAATATAAAAGCAAACATATATATGAAAAAATGCTCAAATATGCTAAGAAGCAAATAAATGCAAATTATAACAATGTGATAGCACTTTCAAGTTATCAGTTTGTCAAATATTGAAATAATAGTTATTAGTAAGTAGGTCAAATGTAAACTGCTAAGAAATGCCCTGGTTCAGCTTTTCTGAGAGCAATTTGGTAACATATATCATGAACCTTAAAAATATGTATACCCTTGACCCAACAATTCTACTTCTAGGAATTTATTCTAAGACAGTAATCAAGTATGTATAAAAATAATATTTACTGCAACACTGTTTATAACATGAAAAACAGATAAGCAATATAATGTCTAAAAATAGGAGCTTAATTACATAAACAATAATGCCACCATTATCGCTAATGATATGGATAGATGTTATGATATATTTTAAGTAGAAAAATTATTTCAAAATATTATGTACCATATCATTCCATTTTAATTCTATATGCATAGATATTATACCTCTGGACTAAACCAGAGGTATGTATGCCAAATATTAATAATGGCTATCCCATAGTAGTTTGATTATAGGGATATTTAATTCTTCTCTTTACTTATTTTTATATTCTAAATCTTTGAAGTGAAAATTTGTCACCTTTGTAAATAAAACATGTAAGTTAAATCATTATAGAGAAAAAATAGTTATCCCAATAATTTCCAATGTGACAATGCAGTAGTTCTGAAACTCTTTGGTCTTGGAATTCCTTTATACTCTTAAAACTTATTGAGGCATCCAAACAGTTTTGGTTTATTTGGGTTCTATACATTTATATTTACTCTGTTAGAGATGAGAACTCGGGGACTTCTGGGGTAGGTGGTGGACAAGGATGCCCCAGGACTTGGGCCTTCCACTAGAACAGCTATTAAACAGGCAGGAGCTGCCTGACACAATGATCTGAAACTCCAGGGGCCAGAATAACAGTGTATGGCATCCAGGGAAGAGTGGGAAAAGGAGGTTGATAACTGTAAACCGCTGCCTCTACGCGGTGTCTAGTGGTGCCCAGCTCCCACTCTTGGGGCATGCTGCTGCAGGATTCGGCCATGGCTTCCTGCTGGTGACAGCAAGAGACATAAAACTCCTCTTTCCCAGAACAGGGTTGTGTAGGGCCGACCACAGAGTGTGACTTTTGATTTGTGAATTCAGATTGCTGGGTCCAGAGTGAAGGGCAGCTGTGTCTCAACCTGCCCAGGACAAAGTCTCAGGGCTTCCCCAGGGCTGTGGCCCAAAGTTAGCTGAGGGCCACAGTTGCTGGGCAGCTGGGAAAGCTCAGCCATGGGAGCCATCAGAGGAGTTTTGGTGCCCATCCTGACCCTCCATAGAGCACTTGGGAGCTGCTCTGGGCCCCTTTTATGGGTCCCAAGACTTGTTTTGTTTGGGAGAGACCAAATTGGGAATATCCTACTGGGATTGAATCTCCTACCAGAATTTTTCCTCCAGGTAAAAGCAGCCTGAGACAATGAAAGGAGTGTAAGAAGCAACAGAGACGGACAGTGTAGGTCAAAGGGCTGCCAGCTTCAAATGTCAGTGAAAGAGAGGTCTGTCCCCTGGGAAACAGAAGGAACAACCACACTCCTGTAAGCAGGGGAACTCCAAAACAACTAACAAACAGAAACCCAGGACAAGACAGAGGCCCAGCAAGACAGGGAAAACCCTGCACAGTGCATTTGCCTTGGGCAGATTTTCTTGACAGGAAGGCTGGAACTCATGAAAATCTGTCTTATTACCAGCTGGTAACAAAACCAGGAAACAGACATTCCAGAGTAAACATTTAAATATTTTAAGTATTTGTTGTAATGTGTAACAAAACAGTACAAGACAAACGAAGAAATGGGAAATGATAGCACATCCAAATGAAGGGGATAAAAATACAGAAAACACCGAGAAGAAGAAGAGAACATGGATATAATGAAACAGAGCCTTTTAAAAAAGTGATCTTAAAGATGCTTAAGAAGATGAAGAAAAGTATAGAGAAAGAAGTACAGGATATTAGGAAAATAGTGAATGAACAATATGAGAGTCAAAATAAAGAGAGAAAATTTTAAAAGGAACAAAATAGAACTACTGGAGTTGAAGACCAAATAGCTGAAGTGAAAAATGCCCATGAGGGTTTCAAGAGCAGATTGGAGCTGGCAGAAGAAAGAATCATTGAACTTGAAAACAGGATACTTGAAATGAGTCAGGTTGAGGAGCAAAAAGAAAAGAATATTAAAAGTAAAAATAGCCTAAGACAACTATGAAACAGCATCAAGTGTACCAATATATGTGTTATGGGAGTCCGAGAAGGAGAAGAAAGAGAGAAAGGGGAAGAAGGAATAGTCAAAGAAAAAATGACAGAGAACATCCCAAACTTAGCAAAAGACGCAAACATGCACATCCAAGAACCTCAGAGAACCTCAAACAAGATAAACATGAAAAATAGATCACCATATATTGATTACACTATCAAATTAAAGGATAAGGAGAGAGTTCTAGAAGCTGCAGGAGGAAAGCAATGTGTTCATACACGGGAACCCCAATAAGACTGAAACCATGGGGGCAAGAAGGCAGTGGGTTGAAATGCTAAAAGTGCTGAAGAAAAACTATGGCCAGCCAAGAATTTTATATCCTCATTTCAAAGATGAGGGAGACATTAAGACATTTTTAGATAAACAAAATTCTGAGGAAATTCATTTCCACTAGACCTGCCCTATAAGCAGTGTTAAAGGCTGAAAGGAAATGACACTAGATAGTGGTTCAAAGCAGCACAAAGAAATAAAGACCTATGATAAAGGTAACCATTTGGGTAATTATAAATGCCAATATTACTGTATTGTATTATTTGATATGTAACTCCAGTTCTTTCTTTCAACAGGTGGTAAAGGGAAAATGTGTAAAGACTAAGGATAGAGATAAGTTTGTGGACATACTAAGCACAAAGTTATAAGTGGTAACATATAAAAAATGGGGGGCAAACAGAAAGGTATAGAAAAGTATATAAGCATGCTATTGAAGTTAAATTGTTATCAAACCCAATATAATTGTAATATATTTAGGAGTTCACAGGACAACAGATGAAAAATACACCCAGATAAAAATGAGTAGGAACTTTAATATAGTACAACATAAGAAAGCAAATAAATATAAAAGTGCTTTTAATGAAAGTGAGAGGCCAAAAATGTATAAGAATTCCAAAGACTAAGCAGCAAAATGGCAGAAGAAAGTCCTGTATTATAACTAGTGACTTTAAATGTAAATGGATTAAACTGTCCTGTCAAAAGGCAGTGATTGGCAGAATGGATTAAAAAGCATGACCCATCTACATGCTGTCTTCAAGTGACTCACCTTAAAGTCAAAGACACAAGTTAGTTGATGGTGAGAGAATGGAAAAATACACCATGAAAGCAGTAACCAAAAGAGAGCTGGGGTAGTCATATTAATATTGGATAATAGACTTTAGGTAAAAAAACAGCTACGAGGGACAAAGATGGTCATTGCACATAGATAAAGGGGATAATTCAACAGGAAGATGTCATAATTATAAATATACGCAACTAACCGCAAAGCCCAAAAGCAAATACGGACAGACTTGAAGAGAGAAATGGGCAGTTCTACACTAATAGTTGGAGATTTTTAACACAGCCCTCTCAATAATGGATGGAATACCTAGTCAGAATATCAGTAAGGAAATAGAAGACTTGAACAATATTCTAAATCAACTAGATCTAACAGACCTATATAGAACATGTCACCCAACAAAAACAGAATACATGTTCTTCTTGAGATCACATGGATCATTCTCTAGGAGAGACCATATATTGGGTCATAAAAGGAGTCTTAATAAATTTAAGAATTTGAAATCATGCAATATATATCTCTGACCACAACAGAATGAAGCTAGAAATCAATAACAGAGAGAGAAAGGGAAAAGTCACAAATATATGGAAATTAAACAACATACTCTTAAACAAACAACGGGTTAAGAGAAAATCAGAGGAGAAATTAGGAAAGATCTTGAGGTGAATGAAAATGAAAATAGAACATACCAAAACTTATGAGATGCTAAAAGGCAGTGCTGAGAGGGAAATTTACAGCTCTAAATGTTTACATTGCATATGTAGAAAGCCTTCAAATCGGAGGGCTAACCTCAAAACTGGAAGAACTAGAAAAAAAAGAAGAGCAAACCAAACTCAAAGCAAGTAAACATAAGGAAATGATAAATATTAGAGCAAAGACAAATGAAATAGAAAACAAGAAACAACAGAGAATATCAACAAAACCAAAAATTAGTTCTTTGAAAATAACAACATTGACAAACATTTAGCTATACTGTCAAATAAAAAAAGAGATGATAAAAATAATGAAAATAAGAAATGAAAAGGGGGACATCACTTCCGACCCCACCAAAATAAAAGAGACTATAAATGGATACTATGAACAACTGTGTATTAGTTTGTCCAATGTTTCCAGAATGCAATACACCAGAAATGCAACAGCTTTTAAAGGGAGAATTTATTATATTACAAATTTACAGTTCTAAGGCCATAAAAATGTCTAACTAAGGCATCCAGAGAAAGATACCTTGACTCAAGAAAGGCCATAACTGTCACATAGGAAGGAACATGGCTGGTGTCTGCAAGCCTTTGTTCCCGATTCTGTTGCTTCCAGCTTCTGATGCCAGTGGTTTCCTCTGTACACATCTGTGGGCCTTCACTGAGCTCCTCTGAGAAACAACTTTGTATTCATGGAAGGGCACATGGAGATGTCTGCTGGGCTCTGCTTCTCAAAACATGCATGTATAGGCATCTGCTCCCTGTCAGAATTCCAAACATCTCCAAATACCTGCATCTCTGTCCATTCTGAAGCAACTGTTCTCCAAGTGTCTACATCTGAGATTTCTCCAAAATGTTTCCCCCTTTAAAGGACTCTAGTAAATTAATCAAGACCACATTGAATGGGCAGAGTCACATCTCCATCTAGTTAAAGGGCCACACCCACAATTGGGTGTGTCACATCTCCAGGGAAACAATCCAATCAAAGTTTCCACCCTACAATATTGAATCAGGATTAAAGGACTCAGATTTTCTGGGATTCACAACACTTTCAAACCAACACAAACTGTATGACAATAAATTAGATAAGCTAGGTGAAATGGACAAACTCTTAGAAACACTTAACTACCTACATTGGCTCAAGAAGGAAAAGAAGATCTTAACAAACCAAATACTGGTAAAGAGATTGAATCAGTTATAATAAATTTTCCAATAAAGAAAAGCCAGGGACCAGAAGATTTCATAGGGGAATACCTTCCTAACATTTCAAAAAGTCTTCACTCCAATTCTGTTCAAATTCTTCCACATAATTGAAGAGGAGGGAATACACCCTTACTCATTCTACAAGGCTTACATCACCTTCATGCCAAAGTTGGATAAAGATACCACAAGAAAAGAAAACTGCACATCAATGTCTCTTATAAGTATAGATGCCAAAAGTCCTCAACAAAATATTAATGAACCAGATCCTATAGAATATTAAAAGAACTGCATACTGTGATCAAATGGGATTTATCTCTAAGATGCAAGGTTGGTTCAACATAAGAAAATCAATTAATGTAATACACCATATTAATAGAATGAAGGAAAAATATCCACATGATCATCTCAATGCAGAACAGACATTTGACAAAACCCAGCAGCACTTTATGATAAGACACTTAGAACACTAGGAATAGAAGGAAAAGTCCTCAACAGGATAAAGGGCATATGTGAAAAGCCAACAGCTAACATCCTACTTAGTGGTGAAACACTGAAAGCATTCCTTCTACAACCAGGAACAAAACAAGGTACTAGAAGTTCTAACCAGAGCAGTTAGGCAAGAAAAAAAATTAACAATCATCTAAGTGGGAAAGGAAGAATATAACTTTCAGCATTTGAAGAAGATATGATCCTATATACAGAAAATCCTGAAAAATTCACAAAATTCCTACAGTTAATAAATGAATTCAGTAACGTAGCAGTGTTCCTGAGCCATACCCTCAAATCAGTAGTGTTTCTATACACAAACAATGAACAGTCTAAAGAAGAAATTAAGAAAAAAAATCAATTCAAAATAGCAACTAAAAGAATCACATATTTAGGAATAAATCTAACCATGGATTCAAAGGACCTGGGCACAGAAAACTACAAAACACTGCTAAAAGAAATTAAGAAGACCAAATAAATTGAAGTCTATTATAGACTCACGGACTGGTAGACTAGATATCATTAAGATGTCAACATTACCCACAACAATTTGTAGATTCAGTTCAATCCCAATAAAAATTCCAACAACTTTCTATGCAGAAGTGGAAAAGCCAATCATCAAATGTATAGAACGGTAAAGGCCCCCAAATAGCTAAAGTTTTCTTGAAAAATGTAGAATGAATTTGGAGGACTCACACTTCCAAATCTTAAAACTTATCAAAAAGCAACTTATTAAAAAGTAATCAAAACAGCACAGTATTGGCACAAGGACAGACATATAGACCACATAGACAGACACTTTTATGGCCAACTGACTTTTGACAAGGGACAAAAAATAATCTTGTCAACAAATGATGCTGGGAGACCTAGATATACATATGGGAAAGAATGGAATGTGTACCCCTACCTCACACCATATACAAAAATCAACCCAAAATGGATCAAAGACCTAAATATAAAAAGCAGAACTATAAAACTCCTAGAAGAAAATGTAGGGGAGTATCTTTAGCACCTTGTGTTAGGCAACGGTTTCTTGGACTTTACATCCAAAGCACAGCAACAAAAGAAAAATTAGATAAATGGGATCTCCTCAAAATAAAAAGATTCTGTTTCCCAATGAATTTTATGTGAAAATAAAAAGACAGCCTCCACAATGGGAGAAAATATTTGGAAACCACCTATCTAATAAAGGACTACTATCCAGTATATATAAAGAAATCCTTCAATTTGATGACACAAAGACAAACAACCCAATTTAAAACTTGGCAAAATACTTGAACAGACATTTCTCCAAAGAAGACAGACAAATAATCAGAAAGCCCAAGAAGAGATGCTCAACATCATCAGTCATCTTGAAAATGCAAATCAAAACCACAATGAGATACCATTTCATACCCATTAGAATAGCTGCTATTAAAAACTAGAAAATAACAAATGTTGGGCAGAATGTGGAGAACTAGGAAGACTGGGGGCAGAGTGTAAAATGGTGCAGCTATGGAAGGTAGTTCGGTGCTTCCTCAGAAAGCTAAGAATAGAATTATCATGCAACCCGGAAGTCCACTACTAGGTATATACCCAAAGAATTGAAGGTATTTTCACACTGATAATCATAGCAGCAGCATCTACAATGTCCAAAGATGGAAGAAACCAAAGTGTCCATCACCCAGTGGATGGACAAATAAAATGTGGTATAAACATGCATGGAATATCATTCAGATGTAAAAAGGAATGAAGTCCTGAAACATGCAACATCATGGATGAACCCTGAAGACATCACCTTGAATGAAACAAGCCAGATATGAAAGAATTAGTAGAAGCAAACTCAGAGTCAGAATCTAGAATATAAGTTACCAGAGATGGGGTGGGGATAGGGAACGGGAAGTTAAGGCTTAAAATGTATGTGGTTCCTATTTGGAATGCTGAAAATATTTTGGTAATGGATGGCGGTGATGGTAACACAACATTGTGAATGCAATTAAAGCACTGGAGTATATATCTGAATATGATTAAAAGGGGAAATGTTAGATTGCATAAATGGTAACAATAAAAATTGAAGAAAAAAATTTATGGAACTGCCCTAGAGAAACTCTTCCTTTGGCCTTCCTGCGGTCTGCCTATCTTCTGCCTTTACCCCTCTCTCTCCTCAGGAACCTGGTTGCAGAGATTCAGTACATGCTTCTTGTATCAGAATAAGCTGGCGAGAGTTGTTCATGCTGGAGTAGTCATGCTGGGGGGTAGAAGTCAGCTATTCAGCTTTTAGAGTGCAGCACCCACCAGGGAAGCAAACTTCTTGCTTACTAATACTGAGCTACTCTCAGGATATAACTTCAGTGTATTGTTACATTACCTAAAAGCATAATGTATTCTAAAAGCCAAACTTCATTTAAAATGAACAAAATTAAAAAAAAAACTTATTTTAATGTTTGAAATGGTTTTTGTATGCTATGGTTTACCTGTCATCTGTGTTTCCAAGAAACTCTACTTTTAGTCTCTATTTTTAGAATATGTAGTTACCGCTCCTTTTCATGACTGTGAAGTATGTGGAAGAGATGGAGATACATCTGCAAAACCTTTTCTGAGCATGTCATAAAAGTTATATGGTCGAGGCTTCTATCTTCTCACTCCTCCATTTTTAGTTTGAGTGACTTAGAGAAAGTTTCCATATGACTAAATCACCAGCTAAGAACTGTCTCTGCTCTCCTCTAAAATGGTCAGACTCAGCTATGATGTGTTTCTATCAGGCTTTTCTATTAGGATATTAACACTTAGACCCTAGGAAACATGCTTCTAATCTTTTCTGCCTCCCCCACCTGCACACACATGCCTGATGAGGGCAAGAAGAGTGCTTTACTCACTTGTACTTGGGAGGGCCTGGCACATGGTAGTGTATTCAAGACATATATACTGAATTGAGTGCAACAGAAATCATTCTCCAAACTCCTTCTTTCTTTCATTTTTTTCTTCCTTCTTTCCTTCCTTTCATCCTACAATAAACATTGATTGAATTCCTCTTACGAGCCAGACACGAAGCTGAACACAGGGCATAGTCATATATTCTACCATCCCTGGTTTTGAAGAGTCCACAGTGAGGAAGTCTGCTCAGTGATGAACCTCAGGGGAGATCAGTTCCAGATAGTGTGTGGGAACATACCTTTCTTAAAACGTCACAAAATGACAGAAACAGTATTAACGTGAAAAATCAGTAACTCTGTCAAGAATCCAGAAAGGGTGCTAAAAGCAGGATAGAAACCTTTGAGTTATTCCCAAGTGATAAAGAAAAAAAACAGCAACTATTATGTAGGCTCAGATCATGGGACACATATCTGGCAAAAAAATTATGGAACAAAACCTGCACAAGAATGTCTATCCCAAGATGGAGCAGCTCCGGGATGCCTGCGCTCAGCCAGTGGCTGCGGGGAGGGGGACGGTGCCCATGCCCTCATCAGAAGGCATGGCTGGCACCAGCTATCGCTGCAGAGCGGTCCCTCCTCTCGCTGCTCGGGCAGTGGTGCAGCCCAGCACAAAGGCACTGAGGCAGCCTTAAGTAAACACAGCAAGCAGGTGTGTGGGAATTCTCAAAGATTGACTCATTCTTGGAGTTTTCCTAAGTATTTGAGGACAATCAAACCCAACAAACAGAAAAACTAATGCTTGAAAGAGTAACAGAGCAAACAGAAAAACAGCTTAAAATAAGGACAGTTAATTTTCACAGAGAATGCCAAGAGACTATTGCATCCACCAAACATGAGCAACTAGAGATTTTGTATATTAAATATTTGTCACAAAAGATGAATTTCCTCAATATATGAAGAGCTCTTATAAATCAAAAAGTCCGACAATAGCAAAATAGGCTAGTATAAGAGAATATATAAATGGTTCTTAAATATTTGAAAATATGCTCAACTTCCAAATATAGTAAGAAAAATGCAAAGTAAAACTACAATTAGATATCATTTTGTACCCATAGGTTAAGTGAAGTTTGGACGATCTGATAACACAATGAGTAGAGAGAGTACAGGAAAATAAGCTCCCAATACACTGCTGTGAGAGTAAGATCGGGGCAGTTTGTATGAACAGCAGGTATGGCAATTAGGCACCAAGTTATGTATCAAGTTATAAAATGACTTGACCCAGGAATTGCACTTCTAGGAATTTAGCCTACAAATATGCACGCAAACAAATGAAATTTTATCCACTTTTATGGAAAAAAAATTAATTGTAGAGTCTTGAATTGGAATTCAAGAATTCATATTGGAAACAATAAAAATATCAACCAGTAGAAAACTGGTTAAATAAATGATAGTATGTCTATACAAGGGAAAACCATTCACCAAAAACAATGGCACAATTCTGCTTTTAGGAATTTATCCTCTGGATATTCCTGAATATAAGTGATGTATTTGCACAGAAATACTTGCAAATGAGTGAATTTATATCGAATGAGGCTGTTTATTGCAGCACTGTTTGTAATTTTAAAAAGTTAGAAATAAACCAAATGTCCATTAATAGTGGACAGATTAAAATCTGGTACATTCAAATGATAGTGTGCGATTCCAGTGTAAAAGTGAATGTACTAGCTCTGTGGGTAAGATACTGAAAAGTTTCTAGATACACTATTGCATGAAAAGGCAATTATATATTGTGCTATCTTTCTAAGCTTGTATATTTATGAATAGAGAAACCCTGGATCAGTGCTAGAAAATAACAATATTAGTTCCTTGGTTTGACTAGTGGTGCTGGAAACCCAACAAAGGGGTAACAAGTGCTAGAGAGTTTTTATTGTATGTCTTAATTAAAAAAAAACATGAAGCCTATGAATTATTACATCTTCAATGACTGACTATATTACCTCTTCCAAAAATTTTAAAAGAAAAACAGCAAAAAAAAGGCTTAAAAATGAAGCACCTTCATATGCATTTATATTGGAAATGTCGAAATTATATTGCTAAGTAAAGACAAAAGCAAAATATATAAAGAAAACACAAAATACAGAACAGTATATAACAGCATATGGCATATGATATTATTGTGTGCATTTTTTTTTTTTTTTTTTTTTTTTTGGCATGAGCAGGCTCCGGGAAATGAACCCAGGACTCTGGCATGGCAGGCGAGAATTCTGCCACTGGCCACCACATGACCCTATCATTGTGTTTTAACCAAACAGAGCCTGACCCAAAATGCATGAAGCCTGCATAGACACAGTCTAGCTCTGGGAGGATACCTAAGATGATTAGAAGAGAGATTTATTTTTTATTGTATTTTCCTCTGAAACTTTTCTTTACCATGTATGTATATTACCAATTCAAAAATAAAAGTTTTTCAAAATTGATGTCAAAATCATAAACCCAATAGATGAGCTGAATAGCATCATGAAAATATGTTAGAGGATTTCATTTCTGATTCTACCCAGGCACTGATAGAAAAATGCATTAAATACATGTGTTAGAAACATAAGGGTAAAAAACTGGAAAAATTGAAATAGAAGGTATATCAAGTTGATGAATCAAGTGTTCCTTGATAAAAGTACTCTGAGACGTTTTACTGCTTAGTGATATGCTTTTTAAAAAAGTAAATCAGGAAATAAAATGTTGGCTGTCTCAATGTGGGCTCTGCAAAGCCTGGATCATCGGGAAGATTGCGTAATCCGCACCTTTCCTGGAGTTCCGCCCGTTGGAGCCGATCAGAGGATTCATCTGTGTTAATTTTTCAAGCAGTAAAGAATTGCATGATGTGAAAATGCATACAGCAAGCTTGAGCAAAAGAAAGCAGCTTTTTTACTTGCTCTGATACTGCCCGAGGGTGGGACATGACTCTTGTGATCTCCCTTGCTTATCTGATCACAAAACAGGAGAAACAAGACAGGAAAATCTTTTAACCGCAGGGGAAATTTCAGCTCTTCACGGAAGAAGCCGGTACCATAACAGTTGTGAGTGGACACGCACAAGGCTTTTCTGTTTTGTTTTCTCTTTCTCTCTGTAGCACCCCCACCGGCCTTCCCGAGAGTTAAAGGAGAGGCGCCTAGAAGACACATTTTAACTTTATGTATATTTCGATTTGTAATGATACTGATTATAAGAAATTAGCTTATGCTATTAATTTTACTATACTTGTTTCCTCCCAAAGCCTTCCTATCACATCCTCTGTGGGACAGCACAGAATATTGGGCAAAGTTATTAAACATTTTGATTCAGATTAAAAAAAAATCTTAGGTACCATTTTTAGAACTAATAGGAAAATGGGATTCTACTAGGTTTTCATTTTACTTGAGAATAGGGGCTTGTTCTGTGTAAATTGCTCCACAAATGAAAATCACTGGACAATTAGAGTTTCTGTCTTTTTAAAAATTATTCCCAAGTCAAAATGGACTACTTTGCAACAAGTTATGGGTACTTTTGAATGTAATTCAGGGATTTTTAATGATATCAAGGTGTAAATAATATCTTAGAGACAATTAAAAATTCTACCTTTAATTGTCTCTGTCATCTATAAAGGAGCAAACTGTTAATACAGTTCTGTTTTAGATGGCTTTCTTTCTTTTGAATTGGCTTAGATCAATTTCTAAAGAGTTCAGTCCAAAAGAAATGGTGATATTTTTAAGTAGGCAGCATTATAGAGTAAAAATGCACCAGACATAGAGATAAAAGATTTGGGATTAAAGTCTGGCTTTTCCCACATCTGTGTAGTTTAGAGCACATTACTTACATGAATTCCCTTGACTGTAAAACGGGGTCATAATATTTAATTCATGGGGCATCATGAGGGTTAAACAAACCTACTATACAGTGAGTTTCTTAAAAGTAGGCATATCTCATTCATCTTTATCTTTTGATTTTTATTGTCCCTTAGTCAACAACTACATGGTTATGACTGGACTGGCAGGGACTAAAATATTAATGTACTTGCTTTCCTTCTGATGTCTTCTAAACATCACACCTAAATGTCTCTGTGATTTTTATCCAATACCTATTGTTTTCCTATTAGACATAATGGCGATTCACATAAATACATGGCCTATATTCATGTTGGTGACTCCTGCTAGCGAGGGTTTCTAAACCTGAATCTGTTTCGGTTACTCCTCTTGCCTCATCTTCTACCACACAGGCCCCTGTTCACTCCACATCTCCTGGCATACTCCATCCTACTCATCTGTTTATTTTTCTCCATAGTATTACTACCATATCTTTTAAAAACTCACTTGTTTACTTGTTTCTTGCTTATTGTCTGGCTTTTTTCATGAGAATGAAGCCCTTTTTGGACCAGGGACTTTGTTTTGTCCTTTCAGTTGATTCTAATGAAATATTTGCTGAACGAATGATTAAATCAATGAACAAATGAATTAACAACATAGTGAAGATTTCAAGATACTTCCCCTTGCTATCCAAATCAAGCTACACAATTCCAGGACAGAATGTAAATATTTTCACGTTCAGCAACTCTCCCTATTGTTTGTAGTTGAGTCTGTCTTTTCTGCTAAGTAAGAAAGTCTCTGGGAGTTGGTGAACATGCTCTGTTTATTTCTCTATCTTTTCCTTTCATCCCTCACTCATTCTCTTAGCACTGCATTAGCACATAGTAGGCTCTCATAGTTCCATTAAACAAAACACAGCAACACAATCCAGGAGAACTTTTGCACTTGTCCACCCTAATTAAGGAATGTTTCAAGGACTAGGAAATTAAATTTGATATGGTTAAGATATATAAACTGTATGTTTTTCTTCAAGGATTAGAAAAAAATTCAGTTGAATCTTTCAGGTGTTCCTGTTCTTGCTCACAAAGGTATCTAAATAAGTCTTAATTTCCCAACTTCTGCTCCTTAGCTTCAGGCTTATAAGATAGAGCTTCCAAGTCTCCTGCAGAAAAACAAAACCTTCTGAATTATGTTAGCTTTAAAAAATTGGTGGGATCCATGTCTAGCTTTCTTAAAAGTCAATTCTGTGAGGATGCATTTCTTTTTTTATTAGCTATTATGAGCCACCCTTTCTGGAGACAGATTCTCTAAAGAACCATTTAAGCATTAGTTTCGTTTTTGTAAATGTATGCACACTCTTTCATAGAATGAGGGTGATATTTCTGGATCAAAGATTTGCTTAAGAGTCATTCTTTCACTAATGATGAAATGTTGATTTTGTTAAAGTGAAATTCCAAGAACTCCCTGTGTGGAAGTTAATATATACGTAAAAAAAATTCAACACTTTGTGCTTCCCGTATAAAAGTAATGCTTCAAACTCAACATCAGAGTCTCTAGCACTTTGAGCTGTTTTCCCAACAGTGCTATTGGAGCCACATGTGAAAGATGACAGCCTGGGGCTGTGGGCATTGGCTCTGGCCTTCCCAAAGAGTAGATATAAATTTGAATCTAATTATTAAAGTCTGGATGCAGGCCTGGGAAACATCCAGGAAAACTGTTTCTTGTTAGTGTGGAATGGCTTAGAAATCAGTAAGTCTGGATTTTCCTTCCAACTCTTGCCACCTTCTAGTTACATCTTTTTCTATTCTCTCAGGATCTCATCTCTACAGAAAAAAAAAATGATTAAAAAAAAACCAAGATCCTGAATATTTAAACAATCTTAGAGTTTCAGAACTTCCGACACTCCACCACTGTATGAATTATATTAATCCCCAACTTTCAATACGGTTTATCTAGATTAAATGGTGGTTTTATATTGAGGAAAGTAATTGCTATAAAAATATGCAGAGTGCCCCATAATTTATATGACAATTTGCTGGAAGTGATCATTTATTTGGCTTGTTTGCTTTTACTGTAAAGAATGGTCAGATAACCCGTTGGACCATACAGCATGGAGCCACTGAAACAGGGTCTTCTTTCTGTTGGCAGAGGTCAGGTGTCTGTCCTTGCTGTGGAACTGACATCACTATTGCGCGTGGTAACGAGGCATTTTTGTCCCTCTGCTTGTTTCATCAGGAGCGGCCGCAGGCGTGGAGGCCACACCTGAAGGATGAAGACATGCTTCCAGTGACATTATCTGGAATATCAACAATTCTGCCATCTGTTCCTCATCATTGGCAACAGCTTTTAGTTGTTCTTTAAAAGGGAACTGGGCACGTGGAGGACCACATAGTTTCTTCAGTCTTGGATTTTTATTTCCTAATAGCCAGTCAAGTAGGCTTAGTCTGCGGTCCATCCTAGGCTGTCTCTGTACAAAGTCCTTGAGTGGAGTCAATTTTCAGAATGGCCGAATGCAGTCCGTGCCTTAAAGCAATTGATTCAATTCATCTCCCTGTTCCAACCCCCCAATCTCCAGAGAGTTATTTTGGTAAACTTAACCTTAGAGTGTTGCACAGTGAACCTTATAACATGGCATCTCATCAGTAAATCTGTTAGGTGGAGATAAGGACCTTTAATGATCTGTTAAACACGCAGGTAGCAAGTGAATTCAGGAACGGGGTACCTAGCCACATTCAGTCACCCAAGCTAGAGACCTGGAGAACATTCCTTATACCTCCCCTTTGCTTATTCCCACAACCACATAATCCCCAAGTCCCATCACCTGTACCCCTGGCACACACCCTGGAGCAGTCTTCTCCATCGCAATGGCAACTATTACTGCATCTGCATCTCTATTTGGCTGGACTTGCAGTAGACCCCCCAATCCCTGCTCTTTAGTCTTAAGGCCCTTTCAGCTCACCTTTCAAACTGAGATAGGGTTATCCTTCTAAAATAAAATGTTTCTGTCATTCTACCAAATAGATTTTTATTGCCATCAGAGAATAGAGCCTGGGACATAATAGGTACTTAATACGTATTTGTGAAATGGAAGGAAGAATGAATCCATCAAGAGAAAGCCAAGGATCCTTAGCATGGAAATAAGGCCCATCTCCTATTTCTCTATTTCCTACAGAGTACAGTGCACTCTGCTGATTATATGCAAGGGGATTTTAGTTAACCCACAAATATAATTACTTTTAGTGGTTATATACTTATTTTTATAAGTAACCATGCATTAATGGCAAGTGTTATTGATTTTCCATATATAGAAATGGGATAAAAATGTACCTTTGAAATAAGTATATTAGAGTATAGCAGTGCGTTACTTAATGAAAGGATATTGAATAGAGGATAGTATAGATGAAATGGGGCTGCAGCTAACATTGAGAAAGTCATACAGCAATTATAGCCCATCTCATTGCTTACTTCTCTGTCTCCCCTATTAGACCATGTACTCCCCCTGGGCAGTAATGACCTTTTCACAAAGTTGAGCACATGGTCAAAGTAAAATATGGATTGAGTGAATGAAGCTGGGCAAATCCAGTTTGAGTATTTCCAAGGCAAGGGTGTGGGTTAATGTCAATTGCTAGATAGTATTTATGTAAAATGGCAATATCAATAAAGATAGCATCTTTGATATCCAGCCTTTGGAATGCTCCAGTGACTATTTAGTTATCCACTTTGGAAGCTGATTTAAAACAAGGTTTTCTTTCTTTCTTTTTTTTATTTTTTTAAGGTAATGTGTACATAATACCAAAAGTTTTTAGTAAAAAGTGAAAAATTCAGTCAATTATCTGGATGGTCAACTTCTAGAATACCAACCATCCGAATAGCACAAAACACTTAGAAGAGTGAATCTTGAACTTTCATCATAGACTTCCTCTTTTGGTTCCAGTTGTAAGTATGTATATTGGGTCTCTTCAACTAAAGAGTCGTGCTCTGAAATGATAACTCTAGATTCTACAAATTAGGTTAAAATAAAAAGCAGAAAATACAGACAAGATGCAATTTACGTGATTTCATTAATGGACGTTTGACCTTAGATTTCATTGACTCCCCTCCTATCTTTTCCCCTTCTCTAAATTCATGTAGACTTGTGTAGCATAGAGTTCAAGGGACCCTGGGGGTAGTCTGGTCTCATTCTGTGAATAAAAACACTGGAGCTGAGAAAAGCTAACTTGCCCTCATCTTAAAGCTAAATTAAGGCAGATTTGGGGGCTAGAAGCCAGATCTTCTGGTTTCGAGGCCAGTGTGCTTAATGCCGCCACTCCTTCCTTTAGCATTCCTTCCTCTTGGTGCTTGTAATTCCTAGCCCTGAATTGCCCCCATGCCTTAAGCACTTAGTCTTTTATTTGTTGCGTTTATTTAATGAACTGAAGAAAGGCAATGCTTTCTTTTATAGTGTTCTGAGAATTATTTTCCCTTAATAGTCCATTTCTGTAAGCAAGTACTCCCCAGAATTTCTTTGACAGATCACCAATGGTATGTGATTGAATCTACTATAATACTGTCTTGGGGCAGAAATTGCCAAAAAGTAGGTCTTTCTGGCACCCTTATCCATAGGGGTAGAATTAGTGAAGTAAGAAACAGATCTTTGTTGTTAAAGGGTATCTCATTTAACAGGCAAGAAAACAAATACAAGATCCCCTTTTTAAAAAGAGCCTCAAGTTATTTGGAAATGCAATTTGTTCTCAGATCTGGAAGGAAAACTGCCTTCAGGAATACTTTACCGTTTAAACTAGGATGCTTAAAATGAAATTTCTGTAAAGAATTTTAGATGACATACTTTAAATACAGCGTCGCTGAAGTGAGTGCAAGATCCCAAAAGGAGGTTTTGAGAGGTGAAAGCCACGTGTGTGCCCGCAGTTCTCTGGAGCAGGGACTCGGGGCATGCTACAGGACGGGGAACTTTCTGGGCCTGCTGAGCAGCTGCCCACGGCTTTCTTGTTTTACCTTGCTTTTCCATCTGTTTTACCTGCCGCTATTTCTGAATAATTTATTTCACCATCTGCATAAACAGAACACCTAGCTGAAGGCTAACTCCTACACCTAAATAATTCAGAGAAAAAACCTCTTTCGTCCTTATTGGAATAATGTAATGACTTCAGGGACAAAGTCCTTGAATAGATAACTCTTGGGAATATATCTAGGGTCTTTCAGTATTGCTAACAGCTTAAAAAGTTAATATCAATCTTTTTATTATAACTGCCCCCTCAATCTTTCTCCCATAAGATGTCAGTTCCAGTGGCTGTTTTGGCTGGTGTGTGTCCATGTCTTCACTTAGAAGAACTATTGGTATTTGATGAGGAATATGACTTTGTTAGAGCCCAGCTAAGAATCCACTCATTGCCTCACTGCCCATAAGAAACAGCAATATCTTCATGCAGTTTTCCGTGTTTACTTCAGTAAATGTTTAGACCCATCTTGCAAACAGACCAAGTTTTGTGTAACAAGCAGTTCATCATGATTTTGCTTTTGCTGAGGCTATCTTGGGGAAACAATTATTTTAAGTGTTTGTTTTTTTTACTGTGAAAGAAAAATCAGTATTGGTACAGATTTGTGAATTGAAGTAAGCGTGCAAGTTGAACTTCTACAGATCAAGTTACCAGCAAATAATCATTTGAACTCTCAGTCATTCAAATTTCTGTGATGTCAAGAATGAAATGCATCTCGTAATCAAATCTCTGTTCAGGTGCTTACTAACCGTGTGACTTTGGGTGATTTACTTCACCTCTCTGAACCTTGGTTTCTTCATCTATCAGGTGGAGAGAATAATACCTATTCTATAGGCTCTGGTGTGAAGGGCAACCTCTATAGCCTTTAGGTATTGAATAAACGGTACCTACTCTGTATGTATTCAAATTAAATAAAAACTTGAGAATGTGTCATTATTTTGGATACCTAGGATAGACAAGATTTAGACAGCTTTTAAAAATTAATACTTTTGAAAAAATTATTAAAGGTTTTACATCATTCCTTTTCTTCTTATACAGAATATACTGAACATAAAAGCAATTGAAAGGTATTATCATCAATGCCATCAGTGTAAACAATAACTATATACTATTTATTATACACTATGTACTGTCTGTGTAAAATAGTTTAACAATGTCCATAAGGCTAATTAAGGTGCAGACAATTGTTTTTTTCCTACATTAACTGGCTCTGGATAATTGTGCTTTTTGAGGTCTTAGGCCTGCTTTTCATAATTTTATGTGGTCTCCCTGGCTAACAGCTGTCATTTCTTGCCATGGCTTTTAGATCTGCCTGTAGCAATCCTTCTCTCTTTTTAAAATGTTGCTTGTAAAATATTTCAGATGATAATACAGTGTTCTAAATGATGCATATTCCTATGCATGTGTTTTAGTGCAAGAATTTTGAGATATTTTGGTATTTATTGGCCAGTGGTTCTCAGATTGTGCCAGATAGTTGATTTCTGTATACTCTGACTATAACAGGATTGGCCAGCATATGTCACTGAAGTGCTCATTGTACAAAGATTTGATTATTTTATGAACTAGGAAAGAGACATAGTAAATTCTTATTTAGCTAAAATTTAAGCAACTTTAAAATTCAAACAATTAGAATAAGCTAACAAGACAAACCAAGAAAGTACAATTGTGGTTGATATAGTTTTTTATTTTCTCTAAATTTACTGTGTTCAAATTATTTGAGAAATATTCATCATTATAGAATTCCTAAGTATGATCCTGGTAATGTGTGGGGCAATAGAAATACTGAAGGAATACAAGATGTTTTCTCTCTATTAAGAGGCCAGTTTGGTGATGGCAGGATTGTGGGGAGGGAGAGCAGAAACATAAACAAATAATACAATAAAGTGTACCATAATATACATTGTATGTGTATTCAATTGGGGACAAAAGGAAAGAGTGGTCCATTCAACACTTTGGGACCAAGAAAAGGGGTGAGGTAGATGTGAGGATAGACTTCTAGAGAAAGTGGCTGTTGAGATGTGCTTTAAACAATGAATTGCTGTTCTTGAGTCTTATAGGCTATAAATAGAATTTCGAGGCTAAAGTGGTGAATAGAGAGGCTTAAGTGGTAGCTCAAACCTTTGTTCAGGTAGCAAAGGCAACTATAAGTAGTTGCTATGATTGAAAAGTAGAGTGTGTGTGCTGGGAATGAGGGGTAGAGACGAGGTCATAAAGGTAGACCTATCATGAAGGAGCTTGACTGTTGTACCTAGAAATTTGCATTTTATTCTAAGGCAGAGGGGAGTCCTGGAAAGGCTCTAAGGCAGGAACTAACATGATCAGAGCTGTACTTTCCAAAGATGCATCTGAGGGTTGTGTGGTGGATGGAATGAAGGAAAGACAGACGGCAGAACTGATGACAATGGTTTGGGAAAGGAATCAAGAAGCCTGAACTCAGGAAGTGGTAATAAGAGGATGGAGTTGGTTTGAGAGATATTTAGGAAGTAGATTTCAACAGGACTTGATAACTTATTATATTTCAGGGGATAAATGGAGATGGAACTTGTGAGGGAACCCGAGAGGAGAAGAGTTAAGGACAATTCCAAGTTCACTGCTGGAATGATTAGGTGTCTATTGGTGGGATACAGAGAGGAGAGTAAATTTTAGGGAACGCTAAATTCAGCTTGAGACATGCTGAATTTGAAGAACTTATGGCTTCTGGGCTTAATACAGCAGGCAGCTGGTATACCTGTTGGATAAACAGATATATATTGTACAATGAAAAATTAGTGTTAAAATGTATAGCTAATCAATAGCAAATTCATGTGGTTTCTATCAATACAGAGCTAAAGAAAGCTGCTAGGAATAAAATTTGAAATAGGCAAGGGAGAATAGGGTGGAGATGTTGTAAAAGAATTTCAGGTGACCTCTTATTCAAATAGTTCAACTTCAAGCATTTATGACAAAAAATGATATATGGAGCCAGCAGCTTAGTACATTTTACCTCACTTTTAACTCAGTAACTAACTACACTCTATTAATTTTCATTACCTACACTTCTCTCCTCTCAGTCATGGGAATCACTCCTTTATTTGTGTTTCTGAAGTGCCCTACCACATTTTTCCATGTGGCAGTATAATTATTTCTTTTCACCTGTACTATGTTCCACTAGATCACAAGACTTCTAATGGCAAAGACATAATTTTATTTATCTTTTACTCCAGTGCTGAAGACAGGGCCTTTGTAAAAGTATATGCAGAGACACAAATGCGTGGATACCACTAAATATTTAATCATTTAAGTGAAACCTAGTTATTACCTCATCTCTATTGGCTTCACCTTCACCCTTCACCCTCTGTTTGGGCATACATATTTTTAATCCTGTATTTTTGAGCATCTACCATGAGCTACTAAGATACTATTGCTGAGTAGCAAACCACCAGAAACTTAATAGCTTAAAACAGTAGTAATGTATTTATTCTCATGATTCTGTGAGCTGACTGAGATTGTCTAGTCTTTTGTGCTGCTGAAAACAATATACCAGAAATGGCTGGCTGTTAACAATGGGAATTTATTTGTTTACAAGCTTACAGTTCTGAGGCCATGAAAATGTCCAAATCAAGTCATCATTAAGACAATACCTTCTTCCTAAAGACAGTTTGCCAGTGATCTGGACTCCTAAGGCACATGACACGGCACATGGTGGCATCTGCTGGTCCTTCCCTTCTCATCTAGGTTCCATTGCTTCCAGCTTCTGGCTTCAGTGACTTCCTTTCTGTTTCTGCATCTTTCTCCCTGTATCATCCCATTTATAAAGGACTCCAGTTAGAGAATTAAGACACACCCTGAATGATGTGGATCATATCTGAAGTTCCAACTCATCAAAAGAGCCTACTTAAAATGGGTCCATACCCACAGAAATGGGTTAACTTTGAGAACATGCTTTTCTGGGGTACATACAACTTTAGACCATCACAGGAATGTTCTCCTGGTCTCAACCAATCTTACTTATGAGGCTGCACTCAGCGGGAGGCTCATTTGGGGTCCATTTAGGCAGTCTAAGTGGGTCTCAACTGTACATCTGCGGTATTTTGGGGATAGCTGAAATGCCTGGGACAGTTGGCTCCTCTCTCCATGTAATCTTTCATCTGGAGCTACCTCACGGCATGGTGATTGCAAGAGTCTAAGAGGGTGAGGGTCTCAGAAGCCTGCACAAAGACAATTCCATTGCATTTTGTTGGCCAAAGCCAGTCATAAGGTCAGCCCAGATACAAAGGACAGAGAGACATGTCTTGATGGATGCAGGCAAAGTCACACTGCAAAGGGGCCTGCAGAATGGGCCATCTTTCCAAACAAACAGAAACTTTCCCAGAGATTGACTCTTTTCATCTTCACACGTTATTGAACGACATTGAAGATTGGATTGGAAGCAGTTTTCTTAATGTCTACTGCAAGCACTTGAGAGAGAGAGTCAGTTCTGAAGACACTGTACTTAATGTAATTGCTTAATGACAAATTAAGAAAAGGTGACGTCATGCTAAATTCTGAGTACAGAGTTAAATTGAACCGTGATAATAATATAGAGAAGAGAGAGAAAAATTTAAATAAGGCAAAGTTGAAAAAGAGAAACAAGAAAAATATTAAGGGTAAATCTTGAAAATAACTGTCATGGTTGCATTAATGTGTCAGCTTGGCTAGGTTATGATGTCAAGCAAGTACTGGCTTGATTGTTACTGTGAGGATATTGCATGGATTTAAATCATTAGTCAGTTGATTGACTCTATGGCTGATTACATTCACAATCAACAAAGGAGATTGCCTTCAGCAATGAAAAAAGAATCATCCTATCTGTTGAAGGCCTTAAAGGGAAAACTGATCATTTCAGCCATCAGAAAGAAAAATTTCCATCTCTCCTTCAGCCAGCCAACTTCTCCTGGGAAATTCATCATCACCTTCATCAGATTTATCAACTTGCAAGTTCCCAATTTGGACTTGCCGATCCCCATGGTTGCAGGACCCAATTCCTATAATGAATCTCATAATATTTGTACGTCTATATCTATAGCTATATCTATATATCTCCCATCAATTCTGTTACCCTGGAGATCTCTAACTAATACAATAACCAAAGATATTAAGTTTGGCTGCATGACAAGCAGAGTCCATGCAGAATGCAAGGTAAGGCTGATGCTATGACCCTAGTGTGATAGATAGATAGATAGATAGATAGATAGATAGATAGATAGATAGATAGATAGATAGATATAGATAGAATCACAAGGATGAACAAGTCAAGGCAGAAAATAGATTTCTTGGGTAATTCAAAGTATTAAAAAGAGGAAGGAAAAAGGAGAAAGGAATTGGTGTATCTGGGTATAATTGGTATAAGTGTTAGAGTGGAAACATGGGTCTTTCCACAAGTCTCATTTAAAAAATCTGCTCCAAAGGAAACAGAATTGTCGAACAAGGCCCAGTACACACTACTGCACATCTCACTAATTTATTGAGTTAAACACAAAAGCTGTCATGTGTGACATTTGCATTTTCTACACATTTGTGTCTTTTACACACATTCCTGCTATGATGAATGCTTGTCAACAGTTCTTATTAATGATGACATTGTCAGCCTCAGAGGCCTTATAAGAGGGTAACTTTCTTGAGGCAGAGGAAAAGTATCTCTTCTCCTCCCCTTATCAAGGTCCTGGTTCCTGACTATTGTTGAGGAATCTCAGTTAAAGATGCAAAACTTCCCTTCCAGTGGGTCCTTGAATGCATATTCCTAGATGAGCCAGGGAGATCTGCCCAGGAATGTGAGACGTCTTGAAGAAGACCTGAGAGCCAGGTGCTTTTCTTCTTACCTCAGCCGCCGTAACTGCAGCCAGTGTGACATATCGCGTTTGAGGATAAGGATTGGAAGGAGTCAAACCCTAGTGTTTTGAAAGAGAGAGAGAGAGCGCATGAGAGAGGGAGGGAGGGGAGAGAAAAAAAAGGAGAGGCAAAATGCTTTCATTTGCGTTTTTACTGTGCAGGATGCTATTCTCTTTCTATGGGTAGTCCATTCTCCCCTTTGTGACCGGAGAGCATTTGGGGCTATATATCTTGCAATTAGCTTTTAATTTGAATGAAATTTATAGTTGGAACCAAATTGTTTATGAGTCTGGTGGTCCTTGAGAGATCTAGTAAATTCTATAAAAGGTGTGTCAGCCCTGACATTTATCACTTCCCACCACGTGCAGTCTTAAGCCCCCATATAGATTTAGGGCTGGGGATAGATAGCTTTATTCCCTACAGGATCTCAAATATTGCCTTGCACATAATAAATGCTCAATAAATATTTGTTAAATGAATACGTGAATGAAAGATTTAAAAAAGACATCAATTTATGAATGGCAGGACAGTTTTGTGATGGCTCGAGATTTATTTGGTATTCATGTTTTCAAATTACCATGAAGGTGGTTTTATTTACGTTTTTGTAATTTCAATTATTCCCTTGGTGTTTTGTATTGCAAATACAATAAACAATGAGAAAAACAGAATTTCGCCTCATAGTGTCGATATTCAGATTAATTTCTTACCTTTTAAAGGGGAGACTCCAATTATTTGGTGAATCCACATAATTCTAAAAGAAAAATGGCTTCCTACAAAGTGCTGTCATCTGGTAGTCTCCCACACCTACTTCATTATATTATGACTCATTTCATCTTCTTCTAAGAAACTAATCATGCACAATGTATTCACTTTTGCGTCTGTATTTAAAAGCGAAGGGTCAGGGATTTCAAAGGAAATGCTTTGTAACCATTCCAGGATAGTGAGAAGACACAATGGAACAGACTAAAATCTATCGTGGTATTTTGGCTTCCTGCCTTCCTTTAATTTTACAAAGGAGGGAAAATCAAGGTGAGTCTCCTTCCTGTGCTCCGTGTCTAGCCAGCAGAGAGAGACTGACAGGATGATAACGCTCAATGCCAGGTTTCCTTGGCCACTCAAAGACCCTTCCTCAGGTGTCAGTTGCTTGGCTGAGCTTTGAGGTCAACCAGACACCTCCCCTGAGGTTTACCTGGCCTGAGGCATACAGCAACCAGGAAATCCTCTCAGGGAGAGCAGCTGTTATCTGAGCTAGGATCAAAGTCCCACTCTGTGCTCCAGAAAAAAACATCTTCCAAACTGGGTCTCTTTCTCCATGATTCGAATGAATGTTGAATGAGTCCCCAGGGACGCCAGTTGCTCTGCTCAGAAACAAGCTGTCAGAAGTACTGTGCAATGAAAGTTCACCTCCTTTTAAAGTTCTTTTTGTTTGAGCATTTTCATTCACTGTCTCAGGGGTCATCAGAGGTAAGTCAAGAAGTTAGAAAAGAAGGAAACATTATTTTTTCTTTGACATTTTTTATTTGTGCTTTAGGTTTTGTGTCTTTCTCTCTTAAAGCACAATATTGCTCAGATGTCCATTTTCACAAATGGAAGCATTCGAAACAGTACTTTTCTTGATCAGATTTTGGTTGCAAAATGAAAAGGTTTTTTTGCCTGATTCTGCATCTTTCAGAACAATAATGGTGGCCTCAGACTGGGTGGCAAGCATGTTCTTAACAGAAGTATGGTAGTCCAGAAGTCCTGGCCATAATTTTCCATCAAACAGACCATGATAATGAATCCTTCATTAGTGATCCCAACTCTGCGGATACTCCAACATATTTAATGTAATGCTTTGGTTGACTGCTAAGCAGATAAACAGCTCTGGAGTGGAAGCTCTTCATGATCCAGGACAATTTCTCATCCACCTTTGTATCCCCAGCAACTACCAAAGGGTCTGGGACAGGGTAGAGGTATATTCAGCATCTCTCGGGGTAACCTGGATGGAGCCCAAATTCCATTATCTAGTTAGGATTACAGAACTGGTGAACTGAACTAGAGGTAAAAAAAAATGTCACAAGGAAAGAATATGTTCCTGGGCCAACAAGAGCGAGGATAGCTTAAGATGATGCCTTTTGAATATTTCCATTCTTTTCAGCATGAATATGTTTTGCTGACAGTGTGGTTACAGCCAGCTTTATTCTGCACGTTTCAGGTTGCCCGGTTTTAATTGATATTTTTGGGAGCACTACCAGTGGGTAGGTGGGTGGGTCAGATATTTTAGTCATGACACACACACATTGTACAGCCATCTGTTATACTGAATAGATTATTTTGTTTATCAAGTTTCCTTGAATAGCAATTTCAGTTTTGTATCTTATTTCCTTCTTTGATGAGGACAGTGCCAGCAGATGTAAGCTACATATTGGCTTGAATTTCTCACAATTCCCTGGCTAGATTTAAAAAAAATTTTTCTCTTCCCCCTTAGCATATTTATTCTCAACAACTGTGTCATTCTAAAGAAATGCAGCACTTTGAACACAAGTCTCCTAAAACTAAGTCTCACTAATTCTTTTTTTAAATAAACATTTCCTATCTTTCCAAGGTTATTACTAATAATGCCACACTTTTCTTTTTTATTGTTATTTCCTGGTGTTTTTTTTTTTCTTATAAAGAACTAGTTCTCCTTTAAAAACAAGTCATATTTGAGAGAATAGTTTGTGGTTTTTGTCTAGGGTCTCTGAACAGCTGCTCTACTTAGTTATATCACCAGAATCGCGCCCCTACTTCCTATAGTAGAGCTCGAGTTAGTAGATTTGAACACAAAAGGGGAGAGTTAGCCATTACTCAGAATTACCTGGAAGTCAGATGATTCTAAACAAGTATCATACTAACCCTGAAGAAGGCATCACAGGGAACCAGGCACCGACTCTCAGGACTATAAATCTGATGATGATGATGAAGATGGCAATGATGATAGTTACCATTTACTGAGAACTCAATATATCACAGGCATTGTTCAAAACTCTCTTTCTCTCCTCATTTAAATCCACTATATACTTATGAAGTAGGTGTTATTATTATTCCCTTTTCACATATGAGAAAGTTGAAGAACAATAACATTAACTATTGGCCCTAGGTTCCCCCAGCTAATAAATGGCATGAAATTCAGACCCAGGCAGGGTGGCTCCAACCTTTGATCTTTAAGTCTTATGTTACGTTCCGTATCTTCACATAATAGGAAAGGACAGTGATTCAAACTTGCCTACAAAAATTCCAGGCACTGTCTTTGGTAAATACAAAGTTCCTCCTGCCTTTAAGTTGCTCACAGTCTAGTGGGGAATTATAGTAGAAACAGGTTGATTCAGTACAGGAGAGTCTAGAAGAAAGATAACGTGAGTGATTAGGGAAAGATGGTTGGAGATTGGACCCTATTGGACCCTCGCAAGATGAAGACTGAGTAGAAGTTAAGGCAGGCAAGAAGAAAGTTTGGGGATTCCAGGAGGAAAGAAAAATGCCTGAGTTGAGGCAGAAGGCCAAGAATCCAGTGTGGATGTGAGGAGAATTCCAAGTGTGGTTTTGCCGGAATGCAAAGTGGGAAACTAGAGGTGCCAGGAGATGATGGTGAAGAGGCATGGGTTTTGGGCGAAGCGCTTGGGAATAGGTTGTCCCCAGCCCTCGACGATGTAGAGTATCTGAAGCTGATTCTTGCTCTTGTCTACAGCCAGAGGGGAGGCCTGGCACCCTGGGGCTCCTGGCCAGATGCTCACTGCTCAAAGCTCTCCCCCTCCTCCCTGTTCTGCCTTAGAGTTGGTTTCTGTTTTGGTTCCTACCTGCTAAAACAATACCATACAACGGGATTGGCATAACAACATGAATAAATCCGTTCATGGTTTCAGAGGCTAGAAGCCTTGCTTCCAACCAGTGTCAGTATGCTCTGATTCTGGGGTTCCTTGGCTTTTCCATCACATGGAAATACACTTGGTGGCATCTCCGACACTCTCTTCCAGGTTCCATTGGCTTCCAGCTGCTCCTCATGGCCTCTCTGTATGTATCCACTTTCCTCTGCCTATAAGGACTTGAGCCATAGTGGATTAATTCTCACCCTACTCAGGTGGACACACCTTAACTAATAACATCTTCAAAAGCCCTATTTACAGATGGGGTCACACCCACAGGATCAAGATTTGGCACCTGAATGTCCTTTTTTGGGGAGTGTGATTCAATCCCTGACAAGTCCTTACGCAGGGGTACACATTGGGAGGTACCTCAACTAACCACCCCCTCCCGCAGTATTTCACTTCTGGCCCCATTGCCCTCCTTTTGGAGTATGACCTTGAGGTTGCATATTGGCATTTCCCCTGCCTAAGGACCCTGTTCCTCAGGAGAATTTAATTTCTCCTGTTCCTGCAGTGGGAGAATCACGGTGATGATGGTAGGTGGATATATATAGATATATGAGCCTAGTAGTTTAACTTAAAATCAGCAAGAGTGCCCAGTCTTGAAGGAGAAGCAAAAGGCCCAGGGAAATGAATAATATGGATGTGGTTAAAGGAATTTAAAATGTGAGTCATTGATGAAAATGAGAGAAGAGTTCTAAAAAGGATAGAGGGTGTAGACTTCAATATAGTCCGTTAGTTTATCACTATACTAAACTGTAGTAATATAGCTTAAACTATATTTAATGTAGTTTAATATACACAATATGGTGGGATATTGTAGCTCCAGATTTTTTTTCTCACTTTTATTTATGGCATTTTATATCCCATTCCACTATAATTAATGTGCCTCCCTCTATCATTAGACTATGCGATCCCAGTCCTTATTCTTACTGATCTTATCCCTACTCTTATTCCTCTGATCTTATTCTTCCTCCTGTGTCTTCAACACTTACAATAGTGCTTGGCACAAAGTTTTTGCTCAATGGGTCAAATAAAAAAGGAGAATTGCAGAGAGCTGTGGCACTCATTTGTGTTGATCTGGGCTGCAGAGAGAGAAACATACAAGGCTCAGAACAGAGACCCAAGGAGGAAACTGGTGAGAGGCAGTGGGGTGGAGCAGAAACTTCAGGGCTTTGGGTTCAGAGAGATGTGTGTGAATTCTGGCTTTGTTGACACTGCTGTACATCCAGATCTGGGTGGGCCCAGCACTCCACGAGGATGGCACAGGCAGGAAGCAGGTCCGAGCAGCAGCCTACCAGGACCCGCGGGTTCACAGGGCTGGAGAGGGCACCTCTGCCTGTCTCAGGCCTAGGTGGGCTTCACCCAGGCAGCAATGGACAACACCAACCTCCCAAAATCTGGAGTGAAGAAACGCCTGTCATGTGGCAAAGCTCTCAATTGCACCCGCAAGGATTTACACACCTACACAAAGCTCCATCACGCTGCTTTTTGTTTTTTTTGACTCACTCACTTCTAGATAGGCCTATAGGTTGTCTACTTCTGGTTTTATTCTAGGCCCCTGATTGGAATCTCCTTGTGTTATCGTCCTATTATAATAAAACATGGGAATGAGTTGGCAGCCCTGGCTATTTGTTTAGGAACTCCCTGAGTGATTACCTGGTGTTAACAGTTTTTCTTTCCAAGTGCCGCCACTCATATTACATATTTGGATCAAAATTATGCCAAAAACCAGCAGACAAACAGCCATCAGACTTGAAAGGCTCCAGCGTGTGTGTGTGTGCTTTACTTTTACATTTTTATCACAGAAGTTGTGGGTTTACAGAAAAATCATGCATGAAATACAGAGTTCCCATATATATCAAGTATTGTTAACACCTTAACTCAAAAATATGTTTGAGTCACTGCTTTTAATTAAGTGTGTGCCTAAAAGTGGGATGGTTAGATCATATGGTAGTTCTATACTTAACTTTCTGCTACATTTGTAGCAATTGATGAGAGCACATTTTTATAGTTTTACTATTAATTGTAGTCCATGGTTTAACTTAGAGCTCACTGTTTGTGTTGTGTATTTCCATAGATTTAAAAATATATATATTAGCATATATCAATCTAAAATTTCCCCTTTTAAGCACATTCAAATATGTAATTCAGTGTTGTTAATTACATTTATAATGTAGTGTATATTACTGAAACTTTATCATCCCAAAGAGACACTGTATTTATTAACCCTTAACTCATTGTTCCCTAACCCATCCCAACCCCTGGGGTGTCAGTCAGCATTCTCTAGGGAAACATAATCAAATGGAGATATCTGTAGATATTATGAGATTTTTATAAAATTGTCTTGCACAACTGTAAGGAGATGCAAGTCCAGGTTCTATAGGGCAGGCTGAAAGCTGGGGAGCTCTGATAAAGGGTTCAATGAATTCCCCAGGAAAGGCTGGCTGAAGTAGAGGTGGACATTCTCTCTTCTGCCTGCTGAAAGCATCACCTCTCCTTTTTACCTTCAACTGATGGAAAGAGATTCTCATTGTTGGAGGCAGTCACCTCAGTTGATTGCAGATGTCATCAGCCACAGATACCATCAACTTATCAATGATATAAGTCCAGGAAATGTCCCCACAGTAACCATCAGACTGGTTCTTGCTTGACCAAACAGCTGGACACCAAACCAGGCCAAGCTGACACATCAAGTTACCATCACACCTGGTAACCTATATTCTAGATTCCGACTCTCTGAGTTTGCTTATTCTAATTATTTAACAATAGTGAGATCAAAAAATACTTGTCCTTTTGTACCTGGTTTATTTCACTCAACTTGATGTCTTTAAGGTTCATCCATGTCATAGTGTGTATCAGAACTTCATACCTTTTTATGACTGAATAATATTCCTTTGTATATATTTACTGCATTTTATTTATCCATTCATCAGTTGATAGACACTTGGATTGCTTTCATGTTTGGACATACAGCATTGTGAATACTGCTGCTATGAACATCGGTTTGCAGATATATGTTTGAGTCCTTGCTTTTAATTAAGTATGTGCTTAAAAGTGGGATGGTTAGATCATATGCTAGTTCTATGCTTAACTTTCTGAGGAACCACCGCACTGTCCTCCAAAGTGGCTGCACCATTTCACATTCTCACCAGCAATGAATGAGTGAGAATTTCTCCAACCTCTCTCCAGCACTTGAAATTTTCTTGTTTTTTTAAAGCAGTAGCCATTATCATGGGTGTGAAATGGTATTTCATTGTTGTTTTGATTTTCATTTCCCTAATGGCTGATAATGGTGGGCATCTTCTCATGTGTTATCTGACCATTTGTATATCTCATTTGCAGAAATGTTGAATCAAGTATTCACTGATTTTTTTTTTGTCTTTCTGCTGTTGAGTTGAAGGATTTCTTTACATATAAGGACATAAAACCCTTATCATATATGTGGTTTCCCAATATTTTCTCCCATTGTGTAGGTTGTTTATTTACTTTCATGACTAAGTTCTTTGAGAAATACAAGTTTTTAATTTTTATTTATTTATTTATTTTTAAAAGTGTTTCTATTAAAGTTTTTTATTTTATGGAGCTCATTTTTCTATTTTTGCTATTGTTGTTTGTGTTTTGGGTATAGAGTCTAAAAAACCATTGCCTAAAGCAAGGTCTTGAAGATGCTTCCCAACATTTTCTTCTAGGAGTTTGATAGTTCTAGCTTTTAAATTTAGATCTTTGACCATTTTGAGTTGGTTTTTGCATATGATATGAGTCGGGATGCACCCTCATTCTTTTGCAAATGGATATCCAGTTTTCCCAGCACATTTATTGAAGACGCTATTCTTTCCCATTAAGTGGTCTTTTCCTACATGTCAAAAATCAGTCTGGCCATAAATGTGAGCGTTGATTTTTGAACTCTCAGTTTATTACATAGATCTGTATATCTGTCCTTATGCCAGTACCATGCTGTTTTGATTACTGTGGCTTTGCAATCATTTAAGATCAGGAAGTTCAAATTCTCCAACTTTGTTCTTTTTCAAGATGGCTTTGGCTATTCAGGACCCTTTACCCTTCCATCTAAAACTGATGAATGGCTTTTCCATTTCTGCAGAAAAGGTTTTTGGAATTTTGGCTGAAATTGCATTGAATATGTACACTGCTTTGGGTAGAATTGACATCTTAACAATTATCTAGTCTCCCAATCTATGAACACGGAATATCCTTCCATTTATTTGGGTCTTCTTTGGTTTTGTAGTTTTTTGTGTACACGTCCTTTACATCCTTGATTAGATTTAATCTTAGATATTTGATTCTTTTAGTTGCATATTGTGAATAGAATTTTTTTTCTTGATTTCTTTTCCTAATTGTTCATTATTACTGTACAAAATGCTACTGATTTTTGCATTTTTATCAGGTAACCTGCCACTTTGCTGAATTCATTTATTAGCTCTAGGAGATTTGATGTGGATTTTTCAGGATTTTCTGTATATAGGATCATGCTATCTGCAAATAAGAAAAATTCTACTTCTTTCCCAATTTGGATCCTTTTTTTTTTCTTTTCTTGTCTTATTACTCTGACTAGAACTTCCAGTACAATGTTGAATAACAGTGGTGATGGTGGGCATCCTTGCCTTGTTCCTCATCTTAGAGGGAAAGATTTCTGTCTTTCACCACTAGATATGATGTTAGCCCTGGGTTTTTCATATATGCCCTTAATCATGTTGAGGAATTTTCCTTCTATTCTTAATCTTTTTTTGGTCCTGAAATCAAACCCAGGTCTCCCACATGGAAAGTAAGTATTCTAACACTGAACCACCAGTGCAGCCACTACTCCTAGTTTTATAATTCTTTTTATCATGAAGAGGTGCTAGATTATGATTTTCTACATCAATTGAGATCATCATGCATTATTTTCCCTTCATTCTTTTAAAACCATGTATAACATTAATTTTCTTATGTTAAACTTCCTTTGCATATGTGGGATAAATTCTACTTAATCATAGTGTTTAATTTCTTTAATGTGTTGTTGGATTCAGTTTGTTACTATTTTATTGAGGACTTTTATTTTACATCTATATTAATAAAAGATACTGATCTGCAATTTTCTTTTCTTGTGGTATCTTTATTTGGCTTTGGTAAGAGGGTGATGTTGGTCTCATAGAATGAATTATAGGGTGTTCTCTCCTCTTCAATTTTTTTGAAGAGTTTGAGCAATATTGGTTTTAATTCTTCTTGGGATATTGGTAAAGTTCCCCCTGTGAAGGAATATGGTTCTTTCAGTTTGGAGATTAGGTTTCTGATTAAAAATCTTTCTTCTTTATAATGAAAACATATAAAGTTATAAAATTCTCCCTTAGCACTGTCATTACTGCATCCCATAAGTTTTGCTTTGTTATATTTTCATTTTTATTCACTTCAATATATTTCCTATTTCCCCTTGTGATTTCTTCTTTAACTCATTGGTTTTTTAACAGTACATTTAAAATTTCTACATATTTGTGCTTTCCATTTCTCCTTTTGTTATTGATTTCTAGCTTCATTCCAATGTGATTGGAGAATATATATTGTATGATTTCAATATGTTTTAATTTATTATGACTTGTTTTGTAACTACATATCCCTCTAACTTGGAAAATGATCCATGTGCATTTAAGAAGAATGTGTATTCTGTTTTTGATGGGTGTCTTATGATCTAGTTGGTATAGAGTATGTCATTCAAGTCTTCTATTTCCTTATTGCTATTTCTGGATGTTCTATGAAATAGGCATATGATAGGTAGTGAAGATGAGCTGAGACCTCTATGCCCAGGACAGGTGGTCCGGGAGGTCCTGTATCACCCTTTTTAAAGGTGACATTCAGAATGAATCAACTTTGATGCCACTCACTTTTGAAAAAATGCCTCTGCCTTTATCTCGAAACTCACTGTTGTTGCCTCTTTTACCCACCCCACCCCCCACCTCCAATAAATGACCATGTCCCAGCCTGGCAGACCTTCCATGGTCTTCTTCTTGACAGGCAGGAGCTGATGAGCCTTCCTCACTTGCCCCTATTCACTTGTTCCTACCTCTGGTTAGCTGTTTTTTTAATGCCTTAATAGCTAGTCCTGCTCCCTCTCCATGCCTTAGTCTTCTCTTAGCCTCCCTCTGACAAATACGAACAATTGAATCTGGCCAGGAATTAGCTCTGACTTCCTTCTCCTTTCTATAGGTTTGAGCCCCTGCCTACTCAGCTCAGACCCCCAGGCATGTTACCAGCTTGAAGCCCTCTCCTCTGGACACACCTCAAGCAGTCGTAATAAAACAGACCTGCAAAAATGAACTTGAGAATTGGAGAAAAGAAGTTGGAGGGAGAAAAATTTGAAATAATAATGGCAATTATGGAGCACTTACTATGGAGCACTTACTAATTATGGAGCACAATGTTCAAGCATTGTGCTGCATGCTTAGCCCAGTTTATCTATTGTAATGCTTGCATCATCTTCGTGGCATACTGCCCTGGATGCCCTGAGCCTCAGAAACAAACTAAAGATTCAGTAAAATATCTTAAGATGTTGGAAACCTGAGTAAATTTAAAAACTTGAATATAATAGGGTTTGAATTGGGGTGGGGGTGGTGAGGTGATGGGGAAAGCAAGATAGATTGACAGGCAGAGAAAGGGAATAAAATCAAAGAATTGGAAAAACTGAGCTGGCTTCTTGTCTCAACAAAATGTAATTTAGACCCTATTCTACACTAAACCATAATGAGCAACAAAATCAAATTGATTGTAACAAGAAGAGTCTCCAGGTGCTTGTTTTTGTTTTTGTTTGATTTTTAACATAATTACTGAAAGGGAATAAAAGATTCCTATTCAGTTGGCTAGAATTAATTCTGTATGTGAAAGGTTAAGTAAGTTCTTTTTACTCACTCACATTTCCATAGTGGACATGACAATTAAATATGAGCTTCAACGTTCCCTTGTGGAATAGCTCCAGGTCCCATGGAGTATATACACAGGTGGTGTAAACCTGTGAAACACTGAAACTAACTTACTTCCTTGGGCCCAAACACCAAAGTTACATCTGGAGGTATAAGAAAGAGGTTGCAAACTGCTTGCAAGGCTGAGAAATAAGCCAGATGTGTCAGTGTATTTCTCATCCCTCACCACTTCCTTCTTTTTACAAGGTTTATGTTCTCTTTTTCTTCCAAACTTGACATCTTTTACTACTGTGTGAACATATTAACTCGTCCTCTATTCCATTCAAATTTATTTCATGTATTTAGATTTATTACATGTATAATTGTTACTTTATACTTAAAGAACATGTTGTTTGTACATGTTAATTGCCAGCTTTGCATGTAGATATGATTGCATTGTTTCTCAGTCCGTTGAAGCCTGCTACCTTTGTTCTTTTGCCTTGTTTTCCTCCAGCTTTTCACATTGATTATTTTACTAGGAAATTTATGATGATAGCATACCTTCTCTCTTTTTCATTTAAGACTATAACTCAATCCCTTGCTTTCCTGTGTGTGTGTGTGTGTGTGTGTGTGTACATTTTCCCAGTAAACTTTTCCAAAACTCTCTTCTGTCCTCAGGTGTATGCAGATAGATTGCAGTATGAGCTTGACGATTGAGATTCTATCAGCTCTCAGCCAAGTGTTGTATCATAGCAGACATCTTTGGGAAAAGGTTAGAAGCAGCAGTGAGACAACATTAAAGACAAACTTGGCAAAGCAAACAACAATTTTCAGAGAAATTTGATTCCCGTGGAGCTACACTGGAAAGCTCCAAATGCTTTCTTTCACTGCTGAAATGAAACGTTTGCCATGAGAAGCTGCTTCCCAGAGCTCATGTTTGCAATATTTCTCTTTGCATCTCTTCACCAAAATTTTGAATGACTTGTATTCATTTATTTTTTATATGAAACTCTGGCTGCAGATATTTCAGAATGCTATTTTGGGTATTATTGGTGGACAGTTATCCTCTAGGAAATTCAGGGTTTATAAAAGTTATGCTTTTTGGATTGCAACTGGATAATATCGGGTTTTCCCATTTCTACTTTATAGAAATTTTGACTAGTGTTTTAGTTTGCTAAAGCAGCCAGGATGCAACACACCAGAGATGGATTGGCTTTTAATAAAGGGGAGTTTATTTAGTTAAAAACTCATAGTTCTTCAAAGGAAAGGCAGCTAACTTTCATCTGAGGTTCTCTCCTACACGGGAAGGCACAGGGTGATCTCTGCTGGCCTTCTCTCCTGGCTTCTGGGTTCCCTCAGCTTTCGCTGAGGTGATTCTTTTCTGCATCTCCAAAGTCCTGGGCTGAGCTGTGAGTGTTAAGATAAAGTATGCTGAGCTGCTTGGGCTGTGCTGGATTGAGCTCTCTTTTAAGCTTCCCATGAATTAAATTAAACATTATACATTGAGAAAGGCACTCTCCTTAGAGACTGCAGATGTAATCAGCCATAGATGAGTTTCACAAGTTAACGATGCAAAACCACAGCAACCGAACTAGGCACTATCACCTGGCCAAGTTGGCATCCGACCCGAACCACTACAACTGGGGATACTGACTTTGCTTTATTAAGCAAGGTAGCTGCAGACCAGGGCAAAGGTATAAGCAGGAGGTGTCTGGTTTTGGAGACGTTAATTTTGTGGACATCCCTGCTCTGCTGACTCCACCTCAGGTATCCAGTTTTCTCATTTTTTCCTCTTCCTTCCTCCTTACACCAAAACCTGTTCTCCAGTGTGGTGAAGAGAGGTGGTGGCTCACCTCCCAAGGATACTTGCAGCCTGTTAAAGTCTTACATGCTGATAAAACTGATGGGAAAAGGTTTGGTTTATTTAGCGTTTTGATTATGTGGTTAATTAATTTTGCAGGGGGAGGGGACAGATGTAAGTGCTGCTAAAGGTGGTATCTTCCAGGAGAATCTTATTATGTGGGGCACTTGCCTTTTTCATGCAAGCCCAGAACTGTCCATCATGGGAACTTGACTCGATTCAGGGAAGGATGTGTTATTTGGAAAGCCCATACAAAGCAAAGCAGTATTTCTTAAAGTGTTGTCCACGAGCTACCTGCCTCAGAACCATCTGCTAAAGTGCAAATTCTCAGACCGAGCCTACGCCTAAAGTATCAAAATCTCTGTGTGTTTGTAACAAGTGCCTCCAGTGAAGTTTGAGAGCTGTTAACACACACACAGAAGACAAAATATACACAGAACCTGTCTGGTTAATTTATAGGTGTACCATGTGCAGTACAGAGGCCAAAGGCCATTTTTCTCAATCTCTCAGAAGTCCAGAGACTGGAATTGGGGTTCATAATCAATCAGGATTGCCTCGTGACCCTTTGCTTAGTCAGTGAAGCAGGAAAGATGCTGTAAAGCTGTGAAACATAATTTTCTCTCATATACATTCTTAGCCTTCTGTGAAGAATGTGTGAAATTGTCCTTTTGCCAAAAGATAGCTGCCCTTGACGTGGAGAGCAAATGGTTAGATGTTGCATTATTGGGAAGTGGAGATGGCCTTTTAAAAATCAATCCAGCCTTAAGAATTATGACTCAAAGGATTTTTGATAGCTAGTGATGCAAATGAACACATCACCAGCTATACCTTTTGCATTTATTTTTCCTTTTAACACACGCAGGCAATATGTTTTGTTTTCTCCCTAAGTAAAATTTCCTTGTTTTTGCTCTAGCGTGAAAAAAAATCCCTGAAAACCCTAAGATTTAGGGGGGGAAAAAACAAGAAGCAATTTAGGAAAGATTAAAAGCAATTGTTCTGTTACCCTTGGCAACAGAACCGAGATGCAGCCAATCAGCAAAGTTGATATATTGTTTTGACACACGTGCACATATTTCTAACATAAATAGCAACAGAGACCTAATAACAGTAGGTTTTAAAGCTGGAAACTGATGTCATTTCAAATGTGTCAATCAAAGAGAACCTATGAAAGTGTTTTTTTGTATCAGGCTGACATTAAGTACATGCTGTAACGGCTCCCTAAGCAATGGCAGACTTCTGTCAGGCCATACAGGAGACGCTAAATCTATAATTACACGCTTGCTTCCTGGAATGTGTCCTTTAGCATATCTCAAAAAAGAAAAAAAAACTTTAATGAGAAAAAAATTGAGTTCTACAGTAAAATTCATCTGCTCACATCACCAAAAAAAGTGTGCTTATAAGAATGAACAACACTAGACTAGAATTAGCTCGTTTATCCCTAAAATAGATGCATTTCTTTAGTTCCTATGTCTGTTGAATTTATGATCAACTTGTGCCAGTACACTGTGCTATTTAAATTTTTTTAAGTCTTTCAAAAATTAGCATTAGGCTAAAATAATAGGAGACAGCAACAGTATTAGAGCTTTTGGAGGTCCGGGACCGCTGAGGCTTACTGCCCAATAGGGCAAGGGGTGGCGAGTGGGGTCAGAGTTCATCCCTCCCTGGGTGAGCTACCACCAGCAGCAGAGGTTGGAAAAATAAAATAGAAGCAGAAATAATGAAGTACCATGACTGTGTGCATATACCAGCTGCTGGCAGGTGTCACCCTTCTCATGGGACCTGCTCTCCCATCCCGCGGCTGAAGCAGCTGGTGGCGGGGGGGTTTGCCCCAGCTCCTGTCACAGCTGATGAACAAGCTGCAGAGCCGTAGCTTTGAGCCGGGTTTGTGCCACCCCCACGTCTGCTCTCACCCACCACGTCTCACCTGTCTTGTCCGAGTTGCAGGAGGCTGGCATCTCCTCAGGGGCAGGGAGTGGGGATGCTGGTACACACATAAAACCTGGGTACAGATTCTGCTTTGTTCTGTAGCAGATGGTTGATCCTAGTCAAATTATGTAAGTTCCTCGAACCTCCTTTTCCACATGGGTGCAGACAGTCCAATGCCTGCATTCCCGAGTCATTGAGACAATGTCTGAGAAAGTTCTTGTGTTCAATAAGGGCTCCAAACAAAGTTAGTTTTCTCCCCTTTTTTTCCTTCTTTTTATGCATTTGTTCAGAGTACCAGGTAATGCCACATGTAGTGTAAACTCTCTGTTAACTTTTTTGGATAAAGGACCGAAAAAGAGGAACTTTCCAAATTCAAATTATTAAGACTTTAAATATAGGACTAGACATCTTACTGAGGATGTGATGACAGGCCAAGTTAAACTCTTAGTTGCACATTAGAACCACCAGGGGAATTTTTTTTTTTTCACATGGGCAGGCACCGGGAATCGAACCCAGGTCTCTGACATGGCAGTTCTCTGCCACTGAGCTACAGGAGAACTTTTAAAACTACCTAAACCTGGGTTCTGTCCCAGAGACTTTTATTTTCTGGATCTAGGGCAGGACCACATTTTTAAAGACCCCCCCCCATAGGTGATTCTAATGGGTAAAATTTGAGACCCTTGGACGGAGGTGAAGAGCACATAAAAGAGGCTGTCCGGTACTCATTGTCCTGCCTGGTGCACCTGGGCAAGCAAGCATTGTGGGGATGCTAATACCAGATGGTCTTTCACGGACTCCTACAACACCTGAAAGATTGAAACAAAAGTTACAGAGCTGGAGAAGCATGAGCAGTGTATGTTTCATGACTGTAAGGTGGTATTGAGGGGCACCTTTAAAGGTCTAACTTGATGTATAATATTTAAATAAAATATCTTCTGCATATAGACTACCTAATAACAATAATTATTATAATTATAGTATAATGTATAATTATATATAGGAGCTTTTATCATTTTTAAGAAATTTTGACAAGAAAAGAGAAATAATTTGCTAAGTTGTATAGTCAACTTCTATGGAAGTCAGAAGAGAAGTACAACTCACTTGTGCCCCTGGGCCACCCAGTCTCATATTCTCTCTCTCTCCCTTTTTAATATATGGACAAATCGTATATGGGTCTTTTTGGTTCATAAGTTCTGTTAAGATGTCATGTGGTCCTTATGGGCTTAGTTTAGTCTTGAATGTTTGGAACGTCTGTCCTGAAATTTCCAGGGCAGAGAAATGAAGGAGAAACAACCCCATCATTAGGAAGCAAATGCCCAGGCACCTATAGTTCAGCTTTCCAACAGAAAAGTAGCACTTAAAGTCTAGGGAATGGCATTTTCTTCAATGAAGACGGTTTCATTAGGATTTTAACCTTAAATACCAATACCTCTGCTGCCCTCGCGCACCACGGCTGGGCGCCCAGCCTTCCATGGAGCGGGCTCTGTGGAGCGTATCATTCATTTGCCCAGGCTCACGTGAACAATGTCACTTACAGAGCAAGACAATGCATATTAGCTGTGCCCTAGCCTCTAACCTAATATTTTCTGTCTAGGGGAGAGGAATTATTACTAAATATACTGAAGCTTCCTCAAAACTACACAACCCTTGGTCCTGAAGGATTGATTTCAGGATTTTATACACAGATTCTGGACCCATCCTTTTGAGAGGTAATTACAATAGCAACGCATCCTTGGAATGCAATGTCATCTCTTAGATCTGGGGAAAAAAGGCATGTTAGCACAGTGCCCATCCCATGAGAGGTGATCAGCAAAGGTTTGTTGAATGACTGTATGAATGATTTAATTATCTAAGGAATTATCGCAAGACTGTCTTGACTGTTGCTTCGGCGTCCCGGCGTAAAGAGTGGTGGCAGAGTGACTAATATCAGGATGCCAGAACCAAACCAAGCGTTGAGTTTCTTGAAAGTTTTAAGCTGTTTTGAGGTGGTTATTCTGTATCAAGTATTTGGATCATGGCAAAACTTAAATTCAAGATGCAAGTTGCAGTAGAATTTTCTGCTTAGTTATAAGACCTCTGTGTATTTTAAGGAAAAGTTAAACCACATGCTCCATCATTTGATTTACACTTACCCATGAAGCTGCTGTTTTGTAAGACCTGTGGGTTGTCCGAGAAGCCTTTGCTATTTCTTCCCTTTTTTTATTAGGAGTAGAAAGTGTTGGTTGAAGCAAAACTAAAGAAACTTTCTGGCCTGAATATCTGGGCTGAGAACGAAGCAGGCAATCCTGGGTCTTCTGGCTCCAGTGGGTGAGATGACTCATACTTCCCGCCTCCGTTTCCCACCACAGGGGTTGCGGGTCCCCTTAGATTGTGTGGAAACTCTGTGGGGGGCTGTTGTGTTTTCTCTTCAGCTGTTTGGTGGGATAAAGCCTGTGGCAGCCTTAGGAACTGCAACTCTGGCCTGGTCTGCAGGAGGGGAGCTGAAGCCTCTGGCAGCCGGTGACAAGTTGTAAAAATTTCAGTGGCCCAAGGAACAGCCTGTTCCAAAAGAACTTGGAAAGAAAGAAAAACAAAGTGTTGGTCTCTGTGTTAATGCTTTGCCAAGGATCCTCCATGGAAGTGGAGCCATTTCTTTTCAAGAATGTCCTAAGGCAGAAGGAAAGAGGCAGGGAGGTGCCTCGCTAAAAGTAAGGCTTAATTAAAGATGTGGGGGAGAGCAATTAAGTGTAATTTCCAGATCTTTCAGTGAAGATAGCGGAATATCACTGCAGATGTTTACCTGGTCACGGTGAGTTTTCTTCGCCGACATAAAAGGATTGGGGCAAACAATGCTATTTTAAAATGTTCACAGTTGAACTTCAGATAAAACGAGCACTTGGCTGGGCAGTAAATTAAAATCCCAGCTTCCACCGTGTGGCCCAAACACTCAACAGAACCAAACCTGGGAGCGTGGGCTGCAGCTTGTCCTCACCCTTCAAAGATACGGAGCTCCGACCCTGCCCACTTGGGTGCAGAGCTTTGAACAATGCTGTGGCTTGAGTTGGGACTGCCTGGTGCTCCTCTCCTCAGGAAATGAACCTCCATCAGCAGGCGCGGTTGTAGAGCATTAGTGGTGGCATGGTCACAGAGACGTAACAACAGGGCACAGCCACAGTTCTTCATCTGAAATGGGCCAGTGCCTGGTCACGTGCTCCTCTGTGCCCAGTTGACACCAGAAGCTGAGGCTGGAGGTGTTAATGGTTGAATGGAGCTGCTCACCTGCAAGTACTGCTGTGTTAAAAGCATAACACTTTGGGGATTCAGTACAATGTAGCTCACCTTGCCAATTTCCTGAGAATTCAATTCTAATAAGTTGGGCATCACTTGCATTGCTGTTTGGGTCAACTGGTGTTCTCCTACCAGACTGTCCATTTTTAAGAGGCATTGGAGATGGTGGGTAGGCATGTCAATAGCCTTTCCGCCCTGCCTTCTGAGGGATCTCTTCTCCGCCTCTCCAGCACAGCCCCAGGAATGGCATGGCCAGAGGAAGAATTCAATTCACTGTGGTGTCAAGAGGAATGCAGTGGGAAGAGAGACAGAGAGAGAGAGAGAATACTATAGAGAGAGGGAGAGAGAGGAAGAGGATTCTATAGAGAGTGGGGTGAACCTTGGAGTCAGACTACAGCCTTCACCTTACCCCCACTTTACGTGCTGTCCCCCACGTTGACAAGAATGAGCAGAATGGAATGGATTAGAGAGAGAGAGAGAGAGAGAGCCAGAGCTGCAGAACCAAATGCTCAAGTTCTCTTGCTCATCAATAAGCATTCCATGGGTTGCTTGGTCCTCTAGGAAGTAAACTGAAATACTGACCAATAGTCTGGTTGGATGACTTGAAGACTTTCTGAAGATTCTAGATGATAGATAACCTTGTAAAATTGATTGGAAATACCTATTTATAGGAAATACAAATGTCTTTCACATGAATTTTGAGTATGAATAAACCTTATCCTGGTTTCCTATTTAGCATGGTGTTTAAAGTCAAGACCTTGGTTAGAAATAAATTCTCTTGGATTTAATTCAGCAGGTATTTATAAAATTGAGAGTAAGAAAATAAAATTTTACAAGTCAATGAAACTTAACTTTGGGTACCTCAAAGTGTGGGCAGAAAATAAAGCAAAGAAGGTTGTACTGGGTCCATGGCTGTGCTAACGTTGCGATAGCAAGAAAGATGACTGGGCAGGAGGCAGGCATTTGCTCAACGGGCAAACACGGCTGGCGCTACTCTCCCGAAAGTGGAAAGCCACCCCCATCCCCCCAAATTTATAGGATTGGGTTGAATATATCCTAAAAATCTGTGTTTCTATAAGGCAAAGATTCTGGCTCCTTAATTTTGAACTGTTACCCATTCAGAAGATTTATAAAATAATTATAGTTGTAGCTTACTAATCCCTCTAAGGAAGATACTTTGAAATCATATATGTCTGCACACCCCTATGAATGAGACATTAATCTTAACTTGCGCATTGAAATATGGAAGAAAATTCTGTAGCACATCTGTCTAAATGAAGTAGTTGAGTCACAAAACTACCTAGATTAAGAACAGAAACAGAACTATTCCAACTTCCCCCACAAATCAGTGGAAGGGAGTTTCACTCAAATTCATGATCTGTTTCTATGGGAGGTATAGAACCTCGTTCGCTTCACTGCCCTGCCCTTTAAAGACATCCCACTGGCCATAATAGGTGTTCAAAGGAGTGGTTGTAATGATTCTGTAAAAGGATCATTGAATACTCCACCATATGCCTAAGAAGCGTGCTTTTAAATGCTCAGCATTTTGTAAATGAAAAACTGGGTTCGGGAGGCTCCTCGCATCACAGCACACCACAGAGGCAGAGTGGACAGTGGGACACACGAGGGCACCAGCCCGGCCAGGCCGCAGAGCTCACTGCTTTCCATGCACACGGGGCTGACATGCTCTTCTCCTGCCTGGCAGGGGCCTTACTTCACCCATTTCCTCCACCCAAACCAACCTAGAATGGCCCGAGTTGCCTGACCTGCCACGGATTTTGAAGAGGCTAGTTGTGAGACAGCAGTGACTGAAAAAGAGTAATCATTTGTAGTTCTTTTTTGCTGCCTTTTTTTTCCTCAAAGTAAAATAAAATGATAGTTTTATGCAAAGATCCTTTGCAACATTTCTTCTTGGCAGGTGGAGACCCTTGTGTTACCTGGTGCTGGACTTGCAGAGCAGACAGTGTAAGAGAAGGGCTGACAGCGACAGCAGTGGACAGGGCGTCCATGTACCCGAGTCAGGCGGAACTCTTTCATTCTTGCCTTTTCAGAATAGGTACCACAAGGCTATGGTACAAACTCCAAAAGGTACGGAAAGGCGCATCCACCTTAGTCCTGCAGCAACTCCTTTCCTTTTTTCACAATCACAGAAAAAGCATCTTGACTTTTTCACTTCACAGCATTTCTTGGGGCTCAGCCTCACTCCTTTGAATGGGCGTCTGGATCTCTTCCAACCTGCTGCTGTCATCAGAGGTGCAGACCTCATTCTGCATGTGTGAGTCCAGCTACAGGATAAGTACCAGGAATAGAATTGTGGTGTCAAAGGGCATGTGCATTTTCAACATCTCCTTTTTGTATAAAAAGATTATTAAAATTAGGCTGAGCCCTTAATTGTTGGGTTCACCCCTATGAAACTTATCCCCACAAAGGATAGGCTAAGCCTACTTAAAATTAGGCCTAAAAATCACCCCCAGAGAACCCCTTTTGTTGCTCAGATGTGGCCTCTCTCTCTAAGCCAACACGACAAGCGAACTCACTGCCCTCCCCCTTTCTATGTGGGACATGACTCCCAGGGGTGTAAACCTTCCTGGCAATGTGGGACAGAAATCCTAGAATGAGCTGGGACTCAGAATCAGGGAAATGAGGAAACCTTCTCAACCTAAAGGAGGAAGAGAAAAATGAGACAAAATAAAGTGTCATTGGCTGAGAGGTTTCAAACAGCGTTGAGATGTTATCCTGGAGATTATTCTTACACATTAAATAGATATCACTTTGTTAGTCAAGATGTAGTGGAGAGGCTGGAGGGAACTGCCTGAAAATGTAGAGCTGTGTTCCGGTAGCTATGTTTCTTGAAGATGATTGTGTAATAATATAGCTTTTGCAATGTGACTGTGTGATTGTGAAAACCTCGTGTCTGATGCTCCTTTTATCTATGCTGTGGACAGATGAGTAAAAATATAGATAAGAAATAAACAAATAATAGGGGGAACAAAGGCTAAAATGAATTGAGTAGATTAAAATACTAGTGGTCAATGAGAAGGAGGGGTAAGGGGTATGGCATGTATGAGTTTCTTCTTTTTTCTTTATTTCTTTTACTGGAGAGATGCAAATATTCAAAAAATAATCATGGAGAGGAATACACAACTATGTGATGATATTATGAGCCACTGATTGTAATCATTTCAAAAATGTTTGTCAAGAATGTATGTTTGTTTATTTATAATAAAAATTGTTTTAAAAATTACTAAAACTAAAAAAGAGTTTCTTGGGAGTAATCACAGATTTGGCTATTAAGCATTCAACGTAATGCTGTTTCTGAGGTAAAGCTCATAATAGGGATAGTCTAACCCTAACAGCAAAGGATTGGTTATATGAACAATATAAAGAATATATTGATTATATTAAAAATGATTTTGCAGAAGAATATTTAATAACATTGAAAAATGTTCATTACTGATGTTCCTGACATATAACATAGTTGTATGCAATATGATTCCATCTCTGAATGTCAAAAAAATAGAGCTAATTTTGTACATAAAAGGATTAAAGGGCTTTACATCAATTTAATAGTGGTAGTCAGAATAATGGCTGGTTTTAACTTTATTTTTTGTTGCTATATTATCTAGATGTTCTACAATGAATACCTATTATTTTTGTAATAATAATAATGTATTTTTAAAGAAGAGTATTTTTCATTCTTTGTTGAATTTTGGAACTACTATCAATTTTATAAGTACTTTTATATGGATACATGGTGATTGTGAGTTTCATTTATTCACATATCTTATTCCACAGATCACTAAATCCAAAGGTGGAGACTGAGATGAATCAGATATGAACTCTGCTCAGAAAGATAATGCAGCTCCAGACACTTCTGGCTTGGGGGTCTCTGCATGAGCTGCTGTGGGTTGTTCAAAAGCCTGGGACCTCTCCACTTGGTCTTGAAGTCATTCCTTAGTGAGAAGAGCATTCTTTCGTGTCAGAAGGGCAGGGTTCTGTATCACTTCTCTCAGAACGGGGGGCCTTGGAATATGCATAAGAAACAAGCAAGTCTGCATAGTAAAAAATAAAAGAATGACTACTTTGGGGAGGGATCCCCCAAGAGTATTAAAGTATTAAAATAATTAAAAGAGCTGGCATTTAGCGAGCAGTGGTCATCAGTGGTACTTTCTCAGACATCTGTTTACTTGATCATACTCAGTGGGAGTGGGGGGCTCTGGAGAAATAATATATTGGGGTATATCCCAAATATATTATCAATCACATTCATGCAGACGCTGTTCAGCATCCTTGATACAGACTTTCCAACAAATTTATTTCACACTTCAACCATTCATATTGCAGGCTGAGTCTTTTTCAACTCAATAAATGACTCAGGTAAATAATCAAAAGAGGTGGTCTACTTTTCAGAGGAGACAACAAAGATTGAACTGTTTTTTCAAAAAAAAAGTTCCTTAATTTCACAAAAACCTGCTGGCTTATGAGACCTTAACCTGTGATTTCATCCCAGCTGCTGGTTTGGAAAGCACATTTCTTTCTTGAAAAGTCACCACATAATATGTCATACTATTCCGTTTCCACTCATTCCTCCTTAAAGAAAAGGGGAAAGGAAAGTGATGACAATTTCACAAGTGATTTTTGAATTCTGGCCTTTCCATAAACAGCTTCCTTGATTCTTTAGAATTCACATTCTCTTTCAAACTCTGGGCGCTTCCTCTTCTGCTCTCCACCTGGGACTTTTTCTCTTTCTCTCACGTTTTTATGTCCATCTCTTCTTTAAAACAGAGTTCAAGGTTCTGTGGCTTTTCTGGTTAATCTTAGGAGACCCTCGTCACTCCCAGATTTACTCCAGTTCTAGTAAACATGCTCAGTCGTACTTAACTGCATTATAAATGTTTTCCTTTTGTTTTAGATGTGCTGGTTTTATCTTCCAGGAGAGCAGATCCAAAACACACAGTGAGCCTTTTACCAGAGACATACTTAACAAAGAGCATATGGACAGTATCACCAATGACCCTGGGATGTAGGCTCCTGAGAACAGGGGCCTTTGATTTGTTTACTGATGACTCTCAGTTCCTAGAATAAAGAAGACGCTCAATAAATATCGTTGAATAAATGAATAGCCAGGAGTCTGACCATTTTGCCCATTGTAATTGTTCCCAGTGTTAACTCACCAGCAGAATTTCGTTGGGGCTGTAGCAATCACACGTAACCTTTTGACCCTAATTTCCCCATTTCTGAAATAGTCATTATGATCAAGTAAGCACGTGTTCAAGAAATTACTTGCTCTTTGTTCAAAGCTACAATGAGAAAATCCTCAAAACTAATATTCTCTGTGCAGAATTCCCCACTCTCAAGCTGAAATGCTTCTGAGGCAGAGTAGCTAACTTTTGTTTTTAACCAATGTTAAGACCAGCAGCAGCCACAAACCCTGCTGTGTGTTTGAAGCCACAGTATTGAAATGGATCACTTACTGCCATCACCGGCCCTTATATCAGGACAACTATTGAATGAAAGTTGTTTTTATTCCACTGTTGGCTAATGCTTTTCAAAGTAGAACAAGCAAAGATTAATCCTTAGGGTTCATAGAAATTGAAAAATTATGGCCTGTAAAGTACATGTTTTCCCATCAAGAAATGCAAAAGATGGGAGATGGTTTTTGCTTAGCACCCGATTCCTTTGGCAATATTAGGATCAGAAATGGATATGAGTTCACACCTGTAAAATTCCTCTTTCTTCAATCCCCATAACTAATTTCTCCACTTATTATTATGTTTGAATAAACCACAAGGCAACTGCTTGTCAGGAGTTGCCATAACCATTTGAAGGGGGAAGTATTAAATTAGCCAGGTGACAGGAAAGAAGGGGAGCCACGCAACTTGGACCCAGTAGCCTGAAATCTATAAAACGTGTCAGTTATCTAGGGGATTCTCAGCTAAGACAAGAGCAGGGCAAAGGGGGAAGTGTTCAGGTCGCATTTCTGGGCGGGGTCCCATCTCACCTAAACCCGACACTCTGAGAACTGAAACTTGGCCCCTTTGCAAGATCAGGCTTCCAAAATTAGCTGTCCTTGGTGACAAAACAAATATCTGCCTGTCCCCTTAAGCGAGACTCTGCACCTGAGCGAGAAGCCAAGTCCAGAACAGGTGTTTAGCGGGGGGCTGAGGCTGCAGGCTGCTGCATGCAGCGTCTTTAAGTGCGGTGCTGCAGGGATTTGGCTGTGCCATAAGCTTTTATGACTGTTAAATTTAACACGAAATGAAAGGCAGGTCTGTAAGCCTGGCACCGAACCTACCAGGGACATATTTGCTGCCTACCTGGAAGTCCTCAGTCTTAATTACCTTTTGAGGACATAAGTTTTTTATTGCCATCAAAACCCATGGTAAGAAATCCTGCTTATGCTTCAGTTTGTTAAGATGTTCCAAATGTACCGAGGTTATTCGTACCTCTTTCGGAAAATATGCTTAAATATCAACACTATCAACGGTGTGCTAAATATGTGAATCTTGGGAGCAATCTCACTTTCAGGGTCCCATTTTGGTCACAGAGTGTCTGAACGAGGCAAGTTGGGAGAGTCTCATTATGGTCACCTATTTTACAGAGGAATAAGGGAGGCGATGTGGGGGAAAGAGCTTATGCCTCTTTTGCTGAAAAGTGTGTTCTGAGAAAACAAGCATTGCCCCTTTTAAAAAGGACAGATTTTGTCAGAAGACCCATTATAAAACCACAGGAAGCTGTGATTTTTCTCCCACCTCAATCTGAATTAGATCTCCCCGATAATCTTTCCCATAGGCCCTTTGCAGTCTTTTTCCAATGTAGACATTTGTATTTATTTGTGGGGTCGCTTTGCATCTGACACCCCCTCTGACCGCAGCTCCACGGGTGCAGTCACGGTGTGTCTTTACTGTGAATCCAGCACCCCTATGTGGCATGGAAGAGGGACTCATTAGATTTCTCTTCAAAGAATCAATACTACATGAGTGAACTTCAACAGAATATTGAAAAGTAAGAATCTGGAGAAATTGAGGGCAAATTATTCCAGGTGGAAAAGAAATACACTGTCATTTACCTGAGACCCATGGCAGTTATATGCACAAATATTATGATTCAAATCTTTTTCTTTTTTTTTTTTGACTTTGCCACCATCAAAGAAAAGAAACAAGGTCTAATAGCAGGGAATATGTGTAGGTAACAGCAGTGGTTGACTCTTAATAAGTGGTAACGAGGAAGTTTAAAGCTGTCTTATGAGCAAGTAAAAATCTAGGGTCTTAACTGCAAGTGCCATGAATGTCATGAAAACAAAACTGTGTACAGCCCTGGGGTGCAGAGGCTCGAGGTAAGTTTGAGGCACATCCTACTTGAGTGTAAAGAAAGAAACTCAATGGTTTTTAGGAAGTCATGGGGGTGAGCTGAGTGAGGGTGTGTCCCGTGGGGCCTCATGGGGGTGGGGCAGACCAGGTTTTCCCTCCCAGGGCCCTCTGTACTCACTGCACAGCCTGGTCAAGGCGCTGAGCCCCTCTGGGCCATCATTTCTGAGCTCAAATTGAAAAATAATTTTTTTCAGAAAATCCATGGAGTTATCATTCCTTCAATTTTTGTTCTATGTTTTGTTTCCTTCCTAGAAATAGGTGCCTATATTTTTAAAATTCTTCACCTAACCATTTCAATAAAAGTTCTGATTTTATGGGGGGTGGGGGGCGGAATGTGTGTGAGTCGTAACCCTAGGAGGCCTGGCTGTTTGGACTACAAGACAAAGGCTCAGGAGTCCACCTGCTGATTTTTTACCCTAAATGCAAAATCAATGTGTGGGAAGAAAGAGCCTGTAAATCCAGGGAAGTGCAGTCATAGTGCACATGCCAGACAGATTTTCATGAGAGGGCTGCATGAAGTCACACAAGCTAGTCTCTTTCTCCAAGGCCAAAACTCTTTTAGTTGTCTAATAATAAGATTGCACTGCTCCTCAACATATTGAAAAGAGTTTGTGTCCTTTTGTGAATATTTAAGTGCTTTTAGAGACAGCTTCAGTTTGACTCGTCTGGAGAAAAGTGATTCCAAATACTTAGATACACAGGATATTAGTGTCGAGGAAAGGTTAGAGCTGGACACCTGGCCAAGAAAAGCCAGGGCCAAAGTCAAATAGGTCAAAGATGTGTCCAACCAAGAGAGAAGAAAATACCAGAAGGATAACATGCTCAATGCAAGTTGGACAGACAGAAGGCCTCGCCATTCACTCCCTTAACGCGCATTTCCTGAGTGCACTGAGGCTCATTATAGCTAACTCAGTGGCTTGTCCAATCACGCATGTCCGTGTTGGCTGCCACCAAGTCTGGGGTCTGCAAGAGCCACCCCCACCCCCATGCCCATTCCTCAAGCTCAGCTTAGGATCACATAGCATCACCTGTGACTCCCTCCAGCGTTAGATAAATCTCTGCCATTATTATTGCAGCGATTGCTGCTTTCATTTCACTGTAATCATCTAAAGGAAATACTATCCAACTTATTGATAAGCTGTGAATTTTACATTGCTCTGAAACAACTATGATGGAGAAATTACCTAGGAGTAAAAGGGTATAATTATTAATTATACCCTTTAATAAAAGCTGAGAAATTGATCTTACTTAAAACTATACTTGCCTTGATTAAATGTCACAACTTGGATTCTAACACCTATAAAATATTGATTAAAGGTTCTCCTTTTCAACAAAGTTATTTATGGGAATCCTGGCATACACTGAGACTCAGTGACTTGTGTATTCTGACACTTTTAGCTCTTTACAGTGTGGTTTGCTGAAATCCAACCTTTTGGAATATTCTTTTATTGTGCCTCGAGGGTTGTCAGTAGCCCTGCCATGTGCCCTGACAATGCCCCGACTCTCTCAGAACCTGATAGATTTATCTGCATTTTAATGTGCTACATGCATTAAAATAATTTCTGGCACAATGCTAACCTTCTCAGTGATGTGTTTGTTTAACATAAAAGCGACTGGGGAAGAGCTTAATGTCCTCCCCTTGGAAATAGCATACATTCTTAACGTAAAAAAATAGATGCATGCCCTATGAAGACATATAAAAATAGTTCCCCAGGGCCTTTTCCTTTCCCCACTGGTGAAATAATTGATACATGTGGAATACACACTTCCTATCTGCCTTTGGTTTCTCCTGCAAGAAATCCTGTATGTAAGGACACTGATGTTGAAGGTAAATATGACACCGTTTTGGCCTTTATGATTGCAGACGCCAGTAAGGCCTTTTCCAGGCCCCTTTGCCATCTGTCTAATCCTCCGATGCCCTTACTGTCTTAGCCAAATGCTGCTCGTGTCCACAAGCGATGAGCAGCGACACCATTATAGGATTCCCTAACAAAAGACTTCCACGATCATTTTCTAGCATCTTGGAGATTGACAAGGTCCCCTCCTGTTTCCCAAGCCCATTTTCCCCCTTATTCCTGGTGATTTCTTTTCTTATCCACCAGAAAGAAAGCACCTCGCTGAGTGGCGACCTCTCGCTGCGTGGGTACCTGCGAGAAACAACACGCCTCACGTGCTGAAGCTGCCCCTTGATGTGTGCGGATTTGGGCGCGACGGTTCCTGTTTGATATACGGGGCTGCTTGGAGCTGCCTTTAAAAAAATCAATCCATATTAAAAATAAAAGTTCCTTTTGAAAATTACTCTTCATATTTCTTTAGGGGAGGGCTTTGCCACAAACCAGCTAAAAATGTTGAAAAGTGTCATATAATGAAACCGCCAGGTCTCTGACAAACGGGGGAAAGAGGAAATGTCTTGAGGAGTTGCAACATTTTCCAGTTTTCAATCGATGATTCAGTTTATCTGTAATTTCTGGTTTGTTTTTGTCTTGAGAAAACTGGAAACTGTTAAAATTTTTTCATGTTGCCAATTTTAATCTTGCATATGGTTTCTTTCAAATTGGCAAGTATGCATTTACCATATTTTAGAAAACTATGGGAAATAATTGCCTATAAACTTATCATAGAGAATAAATATTCATTTTCTATGTTAATGACAATTTCCCTAAAACTTTATCCTTTATTCCTTCTCTGGTAATATTTTGATAGTGGATCTTCTGCTTCATTTGCATATAGAAAAGTAAATAATATATATACCACAGTAAATAATTTGAAAAAAGGAATACACATTTTTAAAAGCAAATAGTACAATCTTTAGAAAAACCAAATAATTTGGGGGAAATTTCATGAAAAATTAATTTATTAGTTTTCCAGGTGGCGAAAATGTTTTGTAACTATTTGGCTGTTTCTGTTTTGAAGAGAATACCGAGTCACACACATTCTTGCTTACCATATGTATATCTTATGCTTATCATGTATATGTGCCCATGTGTTTATATATAGATTTTGCATGCATAGACATGCTTTGCACATTTGAGACAGTTTCCAAAGCGTTCTTGGCGTGGCCGGGTGCAGACATGAGCGTGCCAGGTGTGATGGCTCCTGCTGTGCTGCTGGGCTTCAGGATTCAGCCACACTAGAACGGGCAGCTAACGGGGCGCAGTGGGGTTGGTCTCAGGGGCCTGAGAAGGGCCCAACTCCACACAGGTTGTTGCAGGGCTCTAACCCCTGGTTAGAGTCAGCTCGGCCTTTCCTCACAGCCCAGCTAATATGAGGGAATGGCAGTGCCACTCCTGGTAGATTCAACGATTAAAACAAAGTTAGGGTAGGATTTGAAGAGCATAGAAAAGCATGTGCTCAGCCTTTGCTTGAATGAGGGAATGCTCCTATCAGCCTAAAGAATTAAGCTGAAGAAAGAAGAGCCTCATAAATTGTGCAGAGATTGGTCAGCTGCTTCTACAGATCTGTGATTGGATTTAGGATTAGGCAGTGATCACGTGCTAACTTCTCCACCTGGTTCATGGAGCTCCCTAAGCCAGACCCCCTTTCCTGGCTAGACTTCAGCTCCCCTGGTCCTCATTGGGGTCTGATCCAGTTGAGGAGTTGCCCTTCCCTTCACGATGCCCACTCCTGCACTGGGCCTGGGCTGGGTGAGCTCTGTTGCAGATTTGTTCTTCCTGCGTCCACAACTATGCTCCCGGCCCTGGCCTCCCCTGGGGTGGGCAGTCCACAGGCTGGCCAGCTGGCCAGTGGACAGACCTGGGTGCAGCCTGGCTCACCTCTTTACAAGGCCCTGACACTGAGGCAAGCTGTTCAATTCCTCTGACCTCAGTCTCCTCTACTGTAAACCAAGGATAATAATGATGATCCTATTTCAGTTGAGCCGCACTACAATAATACTAGCTTGTCACTTATTGACAGTTTGTTACATGCCAATTAATCTAAACCTCACAGAAACCAAGTGATGTTCATTTTAATGCCTGATTTTACAGATGAGAAAATGAGGCTCAAAAAATTTTTAAAAATTGTCTTAAGTCACAGAGCTAGAAATTGGCCAAGATGGGGTCCAAATCTAAACAGCGTTTGTTTTATTGATGTTACCTTAAAGAGTTTTAGTGAAATGATAAATGTAAAGTGCTGTGAACTTAGTCAGCACTTAGTAATACTTTTGGTATTACCCAATTTCTCTCAGACTCGCTATCTCTCAGCATTCTTTTGTCTGTAACATAACTTTTGATACTAGCTTTAGTTCTCTCTATATATTTTTAGTTGATTCATGGGGTAATGTACTTGCATGGCTGACTCTTTCCCTAGGCAAGGCGGAAGACTGCTTGTCAGGTGTGATTTAGGGGAGGTGCTTTCTAGAATTCCTTTGCCCTTTGGGAGTGCTGCAATGCCTTTCATTCTATGATTGATAGTGGGCTTAAAAATGCAAAGATCTTCCCCAAGAATATTCTAAATTAAATGCATTCATTCAAATGAACACTTATTGAGCCCTCAATAGGTGCCAGGCACTGTTTATAACAATGGACATTTATGACAAGAAAATTCAGTTTGATAACTCTTCAGTTTGATAATTCTAATTCGATGTGAGCAGAGGGACTGGCTGCTTAGAACTCCACCTGCAAGAACTGCATCTGGCTATTGAGCCCTTAAAATGAAATTAGCCCAAAGTAGGATATTCTGTAACTACAAAATACACTCTGCACGCTGGCTTTTGAAGACTTAACACAATAAAATAAGGGCAAATATCTCTAATAATTTTTATATTGATTACACATGGGGATTAGAATATTTTTGTTTATATTGGGTTAAAATATATTCTTATTATAAATAAATGTGATTTATTTCTTTTCACTTTATTTAATGTGGCTATGAAAATGAAATATTCAGGCGGCTGCGTGGCTCAGCAGGCAGAGCTCCGACCTGCCGCGCTGGAGGTCTGGAGTTCGATCCCTGGTGCCTCCTGCCCATATGCAAATTAAAAAAAAAAAAAAAAAGAAATATTCCACACATGTGCCCTATGTGCCGCGTTACATTTCGGCCGGACAGGCTGGCCTGGAGCAAGCGGGGAGGCGGGTTCAGAGGGTCACCGGGCGTCGCGTCCGCACGCATTTCTTTCACGCGAAGGGGATCACTCTCTCAACAACCGGTGCGGCACCTTGCGTTTCTCATCTGATGAAATACAGAGGAGCCTGCCCACGGCTGGATGGTGGTTCCGGCAGGGAGGGTCCTAACTCGCGGAGCTGGGCCAGTGTGCCGTTGTGTCCCTGACCAGCCGGCAGCGGGGAATGGCCCAGAGCCGTGGGGTACACAGTAGGGCGCTCAGCCACGAGCGCGGAGCCGCACTGAACCCCATCTGAGCGAGCTCGGCGGGAACCTTCGGCCATTACAGGCGTTGAAATTAAAGAAACCGATCCTTTTTTAAGGATTGCCCCTGTTTAGTTTGCCAACAGAACAGCAAATACTGCTCTACTTCTACCATTATCTCCTATAACCATCATGCCATAATGGTGAAATAATTTTGAACATTTAAAAAAAATTGAATAAATGCAGTTTTATTTTTTAAAAAGCCCTTGCGTCACTGCCCGTGTTTTTGCGGTTTCACCGTGGAGCAGTGAACCCAGGATGTGGCGGTGCTGGGCCGGGAGGTGTGTGTGGGGGGGGGTCTCGGGGGCCACGTGACTGAGGAACGTGGAGCAGAGCGAGCTGTGGGCCCACAGCCAAGCCCAGCTCGCCAGACTCCCTTTCCAGGTCTGGGCATTGCCACTGAGTGCCAGCCCCTGTCGTCGCTGTCCTGGGAGGTGTGGCATCCTCCACTCCTCGGCATCTTATGCGTCCACGTCTATTCTGGACACCTGACCCAAGGCTAGTTATCCTCCAGGCCTGGACAGCGACAACCGCCGTGCCTCTTGGCTCTCTCCCAGGGATGTGAAGCAGTAGGTGTGTTCTGATTCCCCTTCATCGCACTGCCCTATTATCTGGGAGCTGGGTGGTAGGCAGGCATGCTGTCCTCCCTCCCTCAGTGTCAGGCTGGTGAGCAGGCATGCTGTCCTGCCCCTCACAGGGCCCACTCTGCTTTTATATACCATTGGCATCTTCTTGCTCTGCTCTCCTTTGCCAGCTAAATAATTTCTAAGTTCTCATTGCAAATACAATCCCCCTATGACGGGAGGCGTCATCAAACCGGAGGGTTCCTGGGCACTATAAGGTTAAGTTGATAGCTACAGACTGTGTTACTCTATTTCTAACACATGCAACATGTCAGCACACCTTTCATATTTAATGGATCATGAGTGGCAAGAGTCTTGAGAGTGTTTTTAGCTTCTCCAGAGAAATGTAAGGTGAAAAGAAATGATGTTATCAGTAAGTTTAATGTTGCTGTATTTATGTCACCTTTGTTTAAACAGGACTAAACCTAATGAGTCTTGAATTGGTGAAAATAGTAAAAACAATCCAGGGTAACTATCAGACCAAGTTTCCTTAGTATTTACAATAAAACTGAAAGAAAAGCTAAGTATTGGGTGAGAAAAGGAATGAAGGCTTTGGTATGTGGCATTATATCAGTGCTGGTGGCTGCCCCTTGGTTAATAGATCAAAAAGCATATATTAGAATGGAAAATAAATATTCACTATTCCTCTTATTAATTAGTTGTAAAATAAATGTTTGTTTTCACATTTTAATTTATAATTTTGAAACAAAGTTTAGATAATTGGTATCTTATAGGAGATACCCATTCAATTGCATATTGAATATAATAAATGTTGGATGATGCCAACATTTTAATCTTTCTCTATTTGGAAAATTGGACTTCTATCCCTCATTTTTCTGTAACTGTTTTTTAATTGATAAAGGAAATTTTTCTTTTATCCCAGGGTTACTAACCTTCCTCAGTCTTTTGTGTATTCCCCAATCAAAAGGTTTTTGATTATCTAAAGAAATGACACCCACTGGTTCTCCTTTATAGATCATTTTGTTGCCTCTTTCAAAGCATCTTAACAGGTTGGGGAGCCCAGATTTACCCTAACAAAAGCCAGGCTGGTTGGGCCCTTTTGTAACCTCCTCCTCTAAGCAATTTATAACTTTCCCTTCAGTGCACAGCTGAATTGGTTATATACTGGGACCCAGGAGCAGCGGTGGGGGGTCCTGGATTGTTTTCAGAGGTCATCAGAGGATCTTTCTAGAAAATTATGGCAGTGCTGAAAATCTCAGCATCCAGAAGGGTAAAGAGAAAAACTTCCTTTTTTTTTTTTAACCTTGTTGATTTTTGCTTGTTACTTAAATCTTTATTTTTTGACTGCTGGAAGTTTAGACTGTGTCCTGAGTTATTTTAGGTTTAGGATAACTGCATAATGAGAACTAGCAGAAAGATTAAAGTAAGGAGGTGGTTGGGGGAAAAACAGGTGACTTGGGGCACAGACTTGGAGCAGAGAGAGAACTTTTTTTTTAGAATTTTAAATTCTTAAAAGTTTTTTTTAATTAAAATTTTGTTTTAGATATTTACAATCTAAAATTCGAGAATTTGTTAGATTGGATGAGGGCAAAACTCATGCCACTGATGAGTAAAAGTAGGTATGCAATGTCGCAATTCATTCACTCCCCTCTTTTATTTTCTGTTACACAAGTGACACAAGAATACTTTCTCTTTGTAAATATCTGAAACAAAACAAATATACAGAGTGAAAGTTTCCTTTCATCTTCCATTCTGCTTCTAAAAGGAAGCCATATGTCATCCCTTTGGGATGTATTCTTCTGGTCTTTTTTTTTTTCCTCTTAATTTACACCACTGATAAATATTTTTGTTTTCGTATAATCAGGAACACCTTATATAAAATTACTTTACGACTTGCTCTTACAATATGACTTTGAATTCTTTCCATGTTACTTACACATAGATCTAATATAATCTTTTTAAGGCCCCCACAGTACTTCATGGTGTGGCTATACCAAAAGCTCTACCCCTCGTCCTCAGCCGTGAGACATGCTCAGCCTTTCTAAAGTCTCATCAGTCCAAGCAGTAGTGCCCTCAACATTCTTGTCCCAGTGCCTGTGTACATATGAGGAGTATCTGTAGAAACATTTCCTGGGAGTGGAATACGTGGCCTCATTTATTGATATATAAAATATTATTAGTATATTGAATTCTCCCCTCTACAGATATCCCTACCAGATCTATATTTCGTAATCCATTGCCCGCACAACACAGAACATTATTTCTGAAAATACAGAACATCACCTATGTTTTCTGCCCAAAACCCTTTGAAGGCTTTCTCAGGTTTCAGGACAGCAGCTCCATCCCCTGACTGGCTTCGTGGCCCATCTCTGACCTCCCTTTACCCCTCAGCCATGGTCTCTGGTATTCTCCTGGGTTTTAATGCTCCTAATGCTAGGTTTTAATGTTCCAGCCAAAGTTCCATTTGGTCCAGCAGCTCTCCCTCTCTCCCTCTCTTGGGTGTAGGCCTCTACACTCTCCCTTCCTCTGGCTGAGCACCCAGCCAACTCCCACACCTCGCTCATCCTAGATTTTAGCTTGAAAATAGCTTTACTGAGGTAGCTTTCCTGACACCATGCCAGGCACACAGTGCTGGTGATGGACCCTGAACGTGTGTGAGTGCTCCCTTCTCCACACCACATTGCCTCCTCCCCACAAACCCCTGTTTTTATATCCATCACACCATCCAGGGACCAGGAATAACTAATAACCCCCCACCCCCACCCCTGTAGGACACCAGGCCCCATAGATTCTCATCTGTCTCCTAATTTTCAACAGCGCCTACATTATTTACAATTGAATTGTGCTGCAGAGATCAACTCGCCTTAGAAAATGCATGTCACAGGTGTTGGAGTAGACTGGCCCTCAGCCTGCAATCCTCTGAAATGGGCCTTCTTAGGTGGGAAGGGCCCCTGTGGTCTTGGGGATGGGGGCTCCCTGCTGGGCTTTCTAATTAGCCTCAGCCTGTGGTCTGAGGAGTCTGTTGAAAGGAAAGTCAACCCAGCTGTGCAGAGTCCATGCGGGGAACCGTCGGGATCCTTGTGTGGCCGTGGACTGGCCGAGGGTCGCCGGGGACTTCTTAGAGGCACCTCATCTCTGGCCTCCTGGACAGAATCTGTCTGTCCGCTACCAGACGACGGCTGCTCATTCAGGAGGAGAAGCACCACCCGGTCCCTCCTGGCTGTACATTAAAACACCATCGAGGGCGCTTTAACACCAACACAAGACCTTGTGCTGTTGGGGTGGCGCAGTCCAGTCAGGACATTGTCACCATTGCTTTTTAACTCCCCAAGTGACTCCAGAGTGCAATAGCTGGAGCCGAGAGCCCCCAGCGGCCCCTCCCTTCAAACAATGCATGCAAGGAGCTGTGGACAGCAAGGCGGTGGCCAAATTGTGACAGCCACATGTGCTTGCTACCCTAGTCCCAGGTCCTTTCCTCCACTCCCACAGTCTCTGAGTCATCCCTCAGAATCTACCTTAAAATGTAGAGGATATTCTAATAGCCAGAGCTCATTTTTGTTTTTTTTTTCAGAGATAAAAACGAGTTATTTAAGGTGAATCCATGGCACCAAGACAATAAATGAGCTCCCAAACTTTTCCTTTGCTGTGTCCACCCCTCGGTACCTCTCAATATCAAGCATTCTCCCAGATAATATCCTTGACCCTGCTCAGGGTTTGAGGTCAAATCACCCACCAGTGAGTCTCTGGATTTATCCTCTGAGGAGGAAGATGAGGGTGTCCTCCCATCACACCCATAAAATGCAGTTTCCAAAAAATATGCCTTTTCAAAAAAGACCACCTTTTTTATTCTAAATTCCAAAGAAGGGCCACAGATACAGGAAGTGTAAATGAAACCCCAGATAATTTGGCACCTGCACCTGAAACCAGCTAGTTTGCTGATGGTTTTTTGTTTCGAAAGCGAAATTTTGCCTGGCTTTTAATTACTCCTCAAATGCTGCTGTTCTCAGCAATTGGAGATCAGCCCCCACCCCAGATGCAGGTGAGAATGTTTGCTGCTCAACAAGCTGGTAATCCCAGGTGGAGAAGTAAGTGCTTAGTGCCTCATTGGGAGGGTCTCAGTGCCTTTTCCTTTGGAATGTGATAGTATCACTAGATTAAGAGGCTAGACACCTGGTGAGGAAACATTAGCCTTCTTCTGTCTGGTGTTTTGATGTCTTCTTGGATTATTGCTGGTTGGAGAATTTTCAGTCCTACTAAAGATTACAGGACCCTGAGCTTCTCAGAAATAAAAATAAGAGAATAGAAGCGTGTTATCATGGAGAATGTATATATTTAATAAGAGGACTCTTTAGAGTAAGGTCTTTCTTTGACTATTTCTAAGGTTTGTATTGATCCCTTGGAAGACATTCCCCTGCAAATGGAAGCTTTATGGGGCCAGATCAACCAATCATAAGTTGTTTAACTTGGACTCTGTTTACCAGAAGTAGGCTTCCATTCATATCTCCACACGAGTCGCCAACATTGCTCTGTAGACCCAAGAGCAGTTCCTGGAGTCCCTCAGGAGCGGATGCGGGTGAAAGTGAGTGGTGCACAGGTGCCCAAAGAGAGTATTCTGTTGTTCCCGAGGGACACGGATAGGCGGTGGACTACCGGAATGGGCTTAATAAAGCTCGAGAAGTCAACAACCCTAGGAGTGGCTGAGGAAGGAAAGCTGCCTGCTTAAAGGCCTGCACCAATCCCAGAGGCTTCTAGGCAGTGCCTTTTGAGGGAGATGCAAATTCCACAAATCCAGCGTTTGTGATGTGACCCCTCATTAAAAGAACTCAGCCCAGAGGAAAATAGCCTGCTAGAAGTCTGTAAGATCCTTCTGTTTGCACTTCACTACTTAAAGTCTTTGAAGAGCTATCCTGGAAAATTTTTCTAAAGCTCCCTCATATCCTTGTGGACAAGTCAAAACCTGAGGAGGAAAAAAAATAAGAAATGGGTATATACAATTTCTCAAAACTTAAGAAAATTATAACCTTACAGAAAAGTATATTGCCAATATCCAAGAACCTACCGTTCAGCCTTCTAAATATTTTGCTATATATATATATATTTTTTTTTTAATTTGCATATGGGCAGGAGGCACCAGGGATCGAACTCCAGACCTCCAGCACGGCAGGTCGGAGCTCTGCCTGTTGAGCCACGGCAGCCGCCCTATTTTGCTATATTTGCTTTGAATTATTTTCTAATAAATAGACCTTTACAGATGCAGGTGAAGTCCATTGTGTAGACCTCTGCTATTCGATTCACTACTACAGTGATTTTACACTTTTACTATATGTGTTTGTATCCATAATCAATAGACAATATTGTTGTCAATTATTTTACAGTTTATATACATGGTATTGTGCTGAATACATCCTTATACAAATGCTATTTCTTTTGCTCAAAATTTTATTTGTGAGCATTTTTTTTCTACCTTGGAGCACATAGCAGCTCTAGTTCATTTATTTTAATTCAATCAATTGTTTGATGATGACAAATGTATCTATTCTCCTGTTAATTATGGGCATTAAGTAGTTTCTAATTAGTATAATATCTTGTACTTATCTTTTTGTGTATAAGTATGAAAGTTTCCTTAGATTTATACCAGGAAGTGGAATTACTGGGTGTAAGGTAAGCAGGTCTTTAGTATTACTAGACGTTACCAACGTAGCAGGAATTTTTAATTCAAAAGAGGTATACCACAGTTTTGAACTCCAATGATATAATTTTAAACCATTTAATACATCTCAATATACAGCGTGGATCTGCACTCAGTAGTCTGCATGCATGGACAAGTGCTCAGCTCTCTGATCTAGATAACCTACATGGAAATTATGTGTGACATGTTCTGCCTTTTTAATGCAGCACCTGTGTCAGCCTTCCTCCTGGCCCTCATTCTTTTCACAGGAGCAATAACAAAATGATAGAATCTACCTGGTTAAAACATTTCACCTCTAAAATGAGTCATAAAGGACTGGCTCAAATGAATTGGAAATCCAGGTAAGGGACCTTCAAGATTACATTAAAGATAAATACCAACTAAAAGACTGAAACAGCAATGCCAGTTGGGGGCAGGGATGGAGAGAAAATATATTTCATTCAAAAGCTTGAATCTGGGCTTGAATTAATATAACCCTAGCACATGGATTAGCTAAAATTGTATTTTCTTTGGAACTATATGCTGATACTTTTAGGTATGTAGGTTGCATAAAAAAAGACCTATAAGACTTTTCAAATTGCCATAAAATTTTCTCATCTTACAAATGGAGAAACTCAAAGTTTTATTTCACACGTACCTTTTCAGTGATATTTAGCTTAAGGGTTCCAGAATAGAAATATTTGCTCGAATGTCCTTAAGTTAAATTGAGCCTAAACTAAGCCTTATTAGATAGTGATAATCTTAAATAGAATTAAGTTGCTGGAATTAGACACCAAAAGAGAGGGGAAAGAGTTGTATTATTTTCATTCAGCATTTCTATACTTCTAGACATTTTCTCCATATGCATTGCTATAACTTGGTATTCCCCAGTCACTGGGGAAGGCTGATTAGTAGAAGAGTTTTGGCTCTTTCTCACCAATCTAGAAGAACTCTAATGTCCTCATGGAATCAGTACATGATCAGTAAACAAATGCATCCTTCTGTACATTCAAACAGCCCTCATATAAACACATATATACACACATTGATTCTTTTTTGAAAAGGTTTATATTTATAATTAATTAGTATATATTAGAACTCACTTGCAAAGGCATGTTTTGGAAAGAGGTCATCTAAACAAACACTGCCTTTATGTAAATGGGATGTTAGCTGGACTAAAGCGGAGGGTTCAGAAAACACATTCATATTCCCAATTCCATTCTTGTTCTTTTTCCTTACACATGATTCAAATACTTCCCCACTATTCCCTGCTTTGAAATAGGAAATAGTAATGTAATGACAATCCCACTTTTGGGGAGCCAGGTCTCTTGCACCCTGGATTTGCTCTGACTGTATCCTTTACTCCCTGTCAAATGGTAATTGCATCCTCTAAGAGTGCTTCTCTAGAGGACTGAGTAGTTATGACCTTGGCTGTGTTCTTGATAACAGGAAATATGGTGCATTTCGATAGACCTTGTCATTCACAGTCGAAGGTTACAAACGTCAGGACAAGAAGTAACAGCGGGTCTCTTGGCTATCTGCTATCAAGCCAAGGGAGAGGAAGTGTCTATGAAGGTGACGTATCATGCTGATCTCACATTGCTCCTTGGCCCCTGAACAGGCCATGCTCATTTTTTTTTTTTAACTCCAAGACTTTTCTATACAGATTCCCATAAACTGGACTTTTGTCCTCTCATAACCATCCATTCACATTAAAAATACAGCTCAACATCATCTTCTCCTTAGACTCTGTTTTGAGTTCTTTTAGAGGTACAATAGAACCTGCTGCCTGGATTTCTCAGTTGATTCGGCTGATATATACCCAGGTACTATTTCGTATTATCAGTGTGTTTCTCTTAGTCTCTACTGCCCACCCTGATAGAATGAGTGCAGGAATCATTGCATGTCACTTACTTCTCTGTCCTTCAGGGGTTCTAGCAGAATTATTGGCATTTAACTTGCCACAGGCTTATGTCTTTTCTCCCTACTTTATTGTAAATATCATAACCACAGAAACGGTAACTAAGACTTTTGTTTCCCACATGTTAAGAGCTGATCAATAAATATTTCTTGGGCAAATGAGAATATTATGCTTCTGTAAAAGGATATGATTAACCAGTTCAAACAGTAGTTTCCTCTAGAGGATTTTGCCATGACACAGGCGAGAACAGATTCTGATCTTGGCTCTCCAGACAAGTCAGTTTTTCAGGCACCAGTGGCCAAGGTGGATTCTTTTTATCCAAAGTGTATCAACAGAATAGGGGCGAATTTTTTCATCATATAATCTAAAGCTTCTTGCACAGTGCCTGGCGTATGGTAGGCCAGTAAGTAGATCATCAGTAAATGATTGTCAAGCTGAAATTGAATCAAGTCAACAAGTAGTTCATGCCACTTTCCACCCATTATCTCATTTAACCCTTATGACAATCCTTTGAAGAAGGGAGTATTTTTAAAGATGATGAAAATGATGCCCAGACACATTGAAAGCTTTTTCGAGTTTTATAGCTAGAAATGGATATTTCCAGATAAAATACAAAGTTCATTTTGCTTAGGTCCTCTTAACTCAAATACTTTATCCTCTTCCCTATACCATATTGTCCTGTCTACAGGGATTTTATCTAGCTATATTGACCTTAGGTCAATTAATATATCTTCAAGTCTAGAGAGGAACCTGATACCAGACCTATCTCTATCTAAACTGGGTAGAGGAGCCATTTCAAAGAATGGCTCCTAAGAAAGTTTATTGTATAATCATCGAAGAATGTAAAACTGTCAGGGAAGATATATTTCACCTGAAGAAAACAACTAAATGAGGACTTATTAACATTTCATTAGGAAATATTGCTATTCTCCAACTTTCATTCTTTGATTTCATTACCATAATTGTCCGTTTTTAAGCACTTTTGTCTCTGAACTATGGTCTGTCATTTGCCCATCCAGTGGCTTCATTAGAATTGACTCCTCATAGTTAGAGGAACTCAAATCTTGAGGACATTTCAAGAGCAGGGTTTTCAAGACGTTCCTTACACAACCTAGGTGTTCTAATCAGAACATAGTTAAGCCTTTCTACTATATCCAAATAAACTTTTGCCTTTAAAATAATTCACTCCTAAGACAAGAATTTTCTCTGCCCTTCAACACCCCACCCCTCCAATCACAGACAGTACACAGAACATTAATATTATTTCTAAGATTATATGTTAATTTTAAGGAAAAATATACTCTGAAATTACATAGGGGTTCATGGACTTGTTTTAGAACTGGAAAGAAACTAGCACATGAGTAAAATCGAGCAACTTGATCAAGCTCAGAGTTAGCTAACCTGTTAATTAAGGTATAGACTGAAAATGGACCCCCTGGAGATCCTTTAGTTTACTCCCTTCATTTTGCAGGCAACTTAGCAGACACACAGTCTAGATTCCATTCACGGTAAATACCTACAAAGTCATCCCACCACGACCTTGCTTCTAGTTGCAGTGATGACTCGTGCTTTGTGTGCCTTTGTGCTAACTTAAGGTAGATTCCTACATTCATCAACACCCCTTCACTGTAGTGGGCAGAATGGGGTGTTCAGTAGCTTTTTGGAAGCCTCACCATGGAAACAAAGGTTTGGATTCTCTCAGATTGGATTTAGACCTTCTTCCTCTAGAACAGATAAATTGAGGCTCCTGCAGGCATGGATTCTGTCAGATGAGACTTTAAAACTCAAAGTGAAAGGTTCGTCTCTGCAGGATATTAAAAAGTGTCATGGTACACACCAGTAAGGGAAGCAGCCTGTCCCAATTCTCTTGGCCAACCCTTTGAAAACCTTGTCGGAGGGAAAATCTAGTGCTCTAAAGAAATGTAGTTGCTTTTGTAGCTAATAGACACTTAAAAAATTGTTTCCATTGAAAATGTGTCTAATGATTGAGCATTATTATAGAGTAATGGAGATGTGGTAAAGTTGAAATGCATGTTTTGAGCATAATAAAAAAAATATTCCTTTGACAAACCACAAAGGCTCCAGAAAGTTGCTCGGAGACATATTTTTTGTTGTATAGACTGAGATCCAGTTTTGGTAACTTAGAAAATGTGACAGTTGCTAGGTGGTCAGCTTCAGGGGTGGGTGTAGAAATTAAGGGGCCTATTCCATCCTTATTTCCAAGCTGACGCAACATGTTTTAAGTGGATGGTGTTTGGTTTCATTATGTTAACAGCATCTCCCTGTGCTCTTTGATGCATTGCTCCAGTGCTTAGTAATTTAGTAACAGGTTGGAAATGGACTAGGGTAAAATGAGACTCTGTTACCATAGGGACAACTCCCTACCTTTTATTTTTGAATTAGCACAGTGGCAGAAGCTGACATTTTGCCCCAGGGCAATGTTAGTGAATGTGCAAGTCCCCCAGAATCTGCTTTTCCCAAACCGGCTGCATAGAGATTGGTATGTTCTAGTTCTAATCAACTCAACACGAGATGTGGTAATTTTACATTTGTGCAAAACAAAAATATGAATGTTTTCATGATGAAAATTACCTGTTCGTACTCTGTACTCCTTTGAGACTTGATTTATTTGAGATGCAGACGATCTTTTTTCCTAGTCTTTTGAGGCATGCCATTAATTATTATTATCTATCTAAGGGCTGAATGAAATCCTAGGTATAAAACAGGTCAATTCCAGATTTAATACTGGGAATATGATTTAACTTTTATTCCATTTTGTCTGCTTTATATTAATCTTAAAGCACATTAATGATTATGTCTTAAATCACTTAAAGAAAAATGTGCCCTTATTAGTATCTGGAACAGCTACCAGAGGAGAAGCATACATAACATATTTATTAAAAATCAGGCGTATCTTCACAGTGGCAACTTCCAAATATCCCTTGGCTACAAAAAATTTGATTCAGCTAATAAACTTCCCATTGGATGCTAGTATAGTCCCTAGTCTTTTGATCCACACCATAATTCTTAGAGTCATCTATTGTTTAGATCTTAGAAGTGTGGGCATTGCTTCCTTTTTTTGATTGCACGTTTGCTTTTGAACGTGTATGTTTTGCAGTTAAAGACTAAAGTTTAGTTAAGATCCAAGGTTAATGAAAAATGATTAGAAAATGTACACAGCAAGTTGCCATTTAACATTTTGCTTCCAACGCTGATGATTTGTTGGAGTTTGTAGTATCTTGAGTAGAATGTTTTTAATATAATCATTTAAAAGGTTTTCAGGTGTTCATGGATGCCATAATGCTAGAAGGCACAATAACGTTTTGAAGTTTGAGAAAAGGCCAGCATTTGGCTGCAATTTATAAAGTGATGACAAATACCATGGATTGTATTTCCTGGAAGACTTGTCCATTGGGTGTGTAAGTTTGCATTAATAATTTAAACAGTAAATGCCTTCAAAAAATAAAGATTAATTTTTATTAACAGGTGCTTCTTTTGGATTCAGATATCTTCTGAAGGAGCCAGGTAGTATAAATGTCTAAGTTTAAGTTTCTTTAATTAGCTCAATCCAATTGGGAAGTTTGGATGGGGAGGAGAAGGGAAGGTCTGTGCCGAGACTGAGGGGAATGAATGGACAAGAACAATGATAGTGAGATCTGGGGCTTAAGGGATCGGACTCCTGCTCCTTTCCCAGATTCTTCTGCCCACCCCCTCCCCCAGCTCGTCTCTCTTTCACTTTATTATGAGAATGTCCAGACTGCCCTATACTTGTTTGCAGAGAGCTCTACAAACTATGGTTTGGAATGCAAAGTCTCCTCCATACCAGACAGTTGAGATATCACTTCTGGGCATGAAATGCTCTTAGGGAATTAAACACAAAATAAACCCCTTCCCCCACCTCCACACCTTCATTTCGAAAGAACTGTGATAAGTGTAAATAATAGGCCACAGTAGAAGTCTACCTAGAACACAATTCACCAATGTCCTAGCTGTTTTTATTTACTTGGACATCAGTTAATTGCTCAATCTTTTTTGTTCATGAGTTTGTGGGCCCTCTGGCATGTACCTTGCTAAGTCTGATGCTGAGAATGCTCTAGAAGAAGCTGAATGATCACGTGCTGGAGGTATTTGAGAGACAGCATAAGCACTGAGATGTTGGGTTGGGGATCAGGTCAGCTTCCAGTTCTGAGTCAATTAAAGGTTTTAGAAGAGGGATGACAAATAAGTTTCAACAAAGGGCTTCTTTGATCAATTAATAATGTCAATGTAATGCCTTTCTTTGTAAAGAATTCTGAGGCCATGTCCAAGCTCTGGGGGAGAAATGTTTGTAATCCATCAGTTAATGTCCACGTTTCTATAAAGCAGTATTACTGTGGATGACTGTATTAGCCTTTTTTGTCCTTAAAATTTCCATGAGCTCTTTATTCTGACCTGCATTTCTATGTTAAACCATTTCCATAGATTTTTGTTCATGTCCACTGACTAAATCTTGAACCTACCCAGTTATTGTGCATGGTGAGCTATTAGAAGAAAAGGAGTATAGTTCAGCCCAAGGTATGTTCTTAGAAAATGACTTAGTTATTTTTCTGAGTAGCATCTCTCAAATAAAGGCCAATTCTTTAAAAATGTAGACATTTAGATTTGGTATAAGATAATTCGATACAATAACTATAATTAAAGTGACAAAAAAGTTGATATAAGACCTTGCAAGGCAATGCAATAATAGACCTAAATGTACAATCCTCCATTTAAACATGACCTGTTGAGTATAGTATGGCTTGAGTAAGACTGGCTTTAAATAAGGCTCCAGAAATGATCGTCCAGGCTCACGTCTTAGCTTAGCCAACCACAAGATTCCCCGATCAAAATAGGTAAAGTGAGACACTAGACGTGTGTGAATTATACGAATTGCTGTTTGCCTGTGTCTGTGTGAAAGCTGTCAAAAGGGATGTTGCCTTTAATCTAAAAGTACTCAGCTGTTGGCATTTTGGCATTGTCTCTGCATAGAAATGAAGATAGGAGATTTAAGGTATTTCTGAGGAATTTTAAATAATTGCTAGAATCAATTTGAGTTCTGTAAAAACCTGTACACATCTTGGGAGTGAAAACAAAGGACTATTCATATGGTGGATCCTTTGCCAAATTGGGCGTGTGAAAGCTTATAAGAATTTGCTTATGTACTTTAATATGGTGACTTAATACCTTAAGAATATAACTCCTTCAAATGCCTTAAATTTCAAGAGGGTTTTACTATCCATGTTTTCTTTTAAGAAGATGATGCATTTGGAACAATATAGGTGGGAAAATGCTTCTTTAAGCATTATGCTTGGCAGCAAAGAGGAATTAAAATGCAGGGTTTACAGATTGTGTACACTAATACACCAACACAGCTAGAAAGAAGAAAGGTCTGTATTGGTATTTATTTTCTCCCTTGTTGAGTGATTGGAGCTGGAATAAATATCTCTAAATAAAATGGACATGTCACTTTAGTCTGACTAATATTAGCAGGCAGAAGTGAATTCAAATTGGGTAGAGATTTTAGTCCTAGAGTGAGCTGAAGTCAGTAAAGTTCTCCAAGTAGTCAAGATCAAGGCTACAGACAAATGAGTTTTAGGCATTCCTCATTATGTGATGCAATGTGCTTCCCATATGGAATGTATACCTCCCAAATTTTAGGAATAAGACCATATTTGCCTTTTCAAATAGATTACATACCTTCTTTTACCCAACAGTGAGAATTCACATTTCCTTGTTGCATCGACTGTCAGGAATCTTAGGCAGTACTTGGTCCTCAGTTTCAAAACCAATTTCATTCTCGTTTCCTGGCAGAATTATATTTTTTCCCCTAGTTGATTTCTGCTTTTAAAATACATGTTATAAAATTGTAATTCACCTCAAATCCTTAATGGGTATATGAAGGGCCTAATTTATGCATAAAATAAAAATATGTAAGTATTGTTGCAATAATTTCTTAAGTTTTCAACTTAAGATCTAAAGAAAAACCAGAAATTTGGGCCATTGGATTGTGCCAGTAGCTGTAAAACTGAAGTTAAATGGGAGGCAGGGGTGATTTGTCAAAATGTAAGTTTTTGAAGAAAGCTGAATCCATCATTCCATTTTATGTACACAAAATGCCATGTGCATCTCTCCTGTCTTTTCGCATGACTATTGTTCTCCCTCCACCATGGATCACCACTCGTTCTGTCTGAACGTAGCATCTTTGAAGACTTTACTCCTCCATGAAACCTCTGTTTTCCTCTCCTACAAGTTTTTCTATTCCCTCTCCATTTATTTCTCAGTAATTCCTTTGTCACTGTCACATTGTTGTGATTTTTCATACATTTATCTTGTCTCCCTACTAGCCCCTAGACCAATGCTTCTAAATCTTGGCTATGCATTGGCATCACCTGGAAAGATATAGGAAGTACTGATTTTTAAATCCCATCCCCCAGAGATTCTGATTTAATGGGTATGAGGTACAGCTTGGACATCAAGAGTTTTGAAAGTTTCCCTGGTGATTCTAATCTGCTGCCACAAAGGACAAGTTTAATCTTCTGTCCCTTATTTATCCTTCCCTACTCTAAGGAGGACAGTGCCTTGCACGTAGTAGGTGCTTTTTGAAATATCTATTGATAAGTCTGATGGGGAGCTGTTCAGAAATCTTTCAACTTGTCAGTATAATTTTCAGGGATGAATGATTAGTCTTGTCTCATTCATTCATTCCTTTTTAACAGCACATATCCATTAAGCCTCCATGGCCAAAAAGGGTTTGTAGAGTTGGAGACGTAGCCCAGGTTTATTCTTGTCCTTGGTCTGACGTTCAGGAAGAACTATCTGAAAGTTCAAGATATTTACTTCTCATTCTACCACTACTACTGCTGTTTATTGTGTGCCTACTGCATTCCAGGCACTGATGCAGGTGATTTATAAATGCTTGCACACTTCATCTCACAGCACAATGTGTTGATTTTACAATTAACAGAAATGGAGAAAAATCCTAAGTCTCAGCTTTTTGATTAGAGTAGGCCACAAGTCTCTCTAGAGCCCCTTTCCTTCCTCGGGAGTGGTGCCCAGGCTGAGTAAAGACAACTGGCTGATACTGTATGAGGAATCAGCAAACTCTTCCCTACCATGTGACTCTCAATTGTTACAAATGCAGGGCACGCTCCTGGACCCCCTATGCCTCATGTCAAAGACAACTCAGAAATAGAGAGAGAAGAGAGAGAAAAGCAAATAAACAAGCAATTAAAAAAACTTAGGCATTGGAACTCTGGTTCATTGAGTGATAGAGGCTCAGTCTGGTGGCCTCCCAAGCCCCTTCCCATATATGTGAGCACATGACACACATACACACACACACTCCAAGGCATTTTTATTAAATTTGTCTTCATTACTGATAGATTTTCTTCCATCTCTCTGTGTGGTTACAATTGGAAGCTTGCCCACAGGCGAGTTAGTTACAAAAATACCAGCTATGAACACAATAGTTTTCAGAAAAAGGAAGAAAAATAGCAAGTGTACATGATTTTTTTTTCCATCTACACCAAACTCTTTTTCTCCTTCCGCTCTCTTTTCTTTCTTTCTTTGTTTCTATTTTCCTACCTTCAATTCTACAAACCAGATGATTTTAGCAACCCAATAGCATAATCCTTCTCTTTGTGATATCTGGAATTTATTCAAGGTATTTAGAAGTGCTTTATTTCACTGCACATTTCTAATAAAAACAACATTTCTCAAGGAGTCTATCAACACAGAAAGGTTATGTCCCAGTAGAAAGAGGTATAATACTTTTATGTCGCTTCCTAAGAATTACCACATACTGAAACTTTTGCCTGGTGAATTCAAACAAAAACCACAAGTAAGTTATTTTAGGTTAATCTCACTGAATGAAAATGAAAGCTAGTGTTCCCTTTTCCTTTGATGCAGTTGTGCTATATTACTGTGTACACAATGATGCCTCTTTTCCTGTTACTGTCTTCAGACACCATTGTAAAATGAAAACCATCTATTGATGATACTTGAAAGTGATTTGTGTCGTCAGATCCTTCTTCAATTCAAACCTGTATTTTTCAATCTACTGTTTGCAGTGCTTGGGCTTTTGCGGCAGGGCTGCATTCCACCGTGCCATTACTTCCTGCTACTCCTAAAGCCTGCCCTGAGTGCCCAACGAGCCAATGTACTTACGAGAAGCAACAGACCATCACTCTCACTTCCTTTTTTAATAAACGAAAAGCCCAATATGTAAACACACAGGAGCTAATGACTCAACCCGACCGCTACGCTGAGGTGGGGACAGAACTAAAGTTCACTAAGGGGGTTGCAGTGCAGTGGAGAGGACACCACGCTGCAGTCACAACAGGCCAGAAAGAAAGGCTAGAAAAGGGGAGCCTTGAACAGCAGCTCTTGAATGTTTGATAAGGACTTCATTGGGGGTGGTGAACCAAACAGGGAGCCTGCTCCACTGAGAGACTGACTGCATTTTAGGAATGTGACACATATGATCATGAGGACAGTGGATAGAGGCGTGGCCTGGGGTGATGGCTCTCAAATAGTGTCCTGGACCAGCGGCAGCCCCTGGGAAATGTCAGGAATGCGAATTCCCAGGGCCCTCCCTGACCTCCTGAGTCAGCCCCTGGAGGGCAGTCCAGTAAGCGTGTTGTAGATAAGCCCTCCCATGATTCTCTTGCACACGAACGCTTGCAAGCTACCGCACTTGGGCAGAAAGACTAAACTTGCACTTCTTGAGTTCAGGAACTATATTTCAATTACTGTACACCTGGCACATAGTAGGTACTCAATACATAACTGTTGAATAAATTAATGAAGTCAGAGATGATGTAAGCTTAAACTGTGAAGAAAAAGGGAAAACCTTAGCTCTGTTTAGGATTGAATCACAAACAAAATCTTAAGAGCAGAGATCTTAAGACTGGGATGTTTTAAATTTATGAAACTTTGCCCTATTTTCAATTTTCTTCCTTGTCTTTCCTTGTAGTTGCTCACTGTAATCTCAAAAGACGTATTAAGCTTTTTTAAAAATTTTTTTAAATTGAGATATCTTCACGCATCATACAGTCCATCCAAAGTATACAATCAATGGCTCACAACATCATCACATAGTTGTGTTTTCATCACCATGGTCATTTTTAGAACATTAGCATCACTCCAGAAAAAGAAATAAGAAGACAGAAAAAAACCTATGCATCCCATACCCCTACCCCTCTGTGTCATTGACCACTAGTATTGCAATCTACCCAATGCCTTTTTTTATCCCCTATGCCCCTATTATTTATTTATCTTTTGTCCTATTTTTTTTTTTTACTCATCTGTCCACGCACTGGATAAAAGGAGCATCAGACACAAGGTTCTCATAAGCACACGGTCACATTGTAAAATCTATATCATTAAACAATCATTGTCAAGAATCAAGGCTACTGGAACACAACTGTATAGTTTCAGGTACTTGTCTCCAGCCACTCCAATACACCATAAACTAAAAAAGGGTATCTCTATAATGTTTAAGGATAACCTCCAGGAGGAACTCTTAACTCTGTTTGAAATTCCCAAGCCACTGAGATTTTGCCTCCTTCAGTATCAAGCTCTCTTGAGAGCTAGAAACAATGGGAAAGGTTTCAGTGGCGTCTCCCTGGATCTGCAGGGAACTTGGGTGCCTCTCCTCCACCCTGGGGAGAGCCGAGGTGACGAGCTGGGTGGGGTGATAAATTGATCTGGGTGGGGTGATAAATTGATCTGGGCCATGTCCTGGGGACATCAGAAGATACAACAGTGACACCAAGCAGACAGTGAGGTGGAGAAGGACCCTGGATAATGAAGTTGGGGGGGGCACATGGTCGGAAGCTGCGTTGGCATTGTTCCCAAGGAAATTCCTACTTGCTGCAGAAAGGACAGTTGTTCAGTCGTGGGCATCTTTGATTGTGATTAGGACGCATTCACTGAGGAGGGCAATCTGTCAGGGAGAGGCAGGCACCCAGGAATCTACTCTCTGCCAATCATTCTGCCAGCCCTTTATGAATGTGTCTCATTCCATCCTCTCTACCTCACGACATCCTGCGAATATCTCCATTTTTTAAACCGGAGCCAGCGGGAGCAACGAGCCCAAGGCTATAGAGCCACAGAGCTGCAGGGCTGGAGAACAAACCCAGGCAGCCCAGCTCCAGATCCGTTATTAAGTAAAATGCATGAGTTCATGACAGTTTCACCCTTTAAAATTATAATACGATATTTATTTGTTTACATAAACATGATTGAGTATGTAATTGTATGTAGCCTCTAAATGGATAGTTAAAATGAAGAGTTTTAGACTTGTGTGTTGAGGTTTTGATGAGAAATGCAGTCTCCTGCTATGGGGCATATTGCCTGGAAAAACTGAATGCAAACAACCACATTTAGACTTACAGTCACTTTAGAAAGAATGCAACTTTCTGACCTTCTCATTTAGTCTATGCTTTCTTTCTCTTTCAAATGCCTTTAATATACCTGCATGTATTTTAATAGAAACTGCTTTGTTTTCAGTGCGAAACCTCATCACTTTCACCTTTTCCCTTCCCCTTCCTACATGGGTGTTACTTTTTGTCAAATACTTGGCAACGTGGGGAAAGCAGTGTGGTATGCAAGAGACTTCCCTTGACCTGCTGCTCAGTGGTTCCAGCCCTATAGCCTAAAGGTCTTAGAAATTGTTTTAATATTTTTTTCACTTGCAAAATAATTAGCATTATTTTTGTCTGGAATTATACTTTTCTCTTATGGGCAGGGGGAGGATAGGTAAGGAGGAATGACTGAATTACCGAATTGGTTAATTTATGCCAAATCCCCTTAGCTCCTTGGAGGAAAGATGTGGCACCAATTAAATACACATTCAACATATTTTATTCTGCAAATGTCCCTTGCAGTGCTAACAATTGAAGAAATCTAAGTAAAATTGGGGGGGGGGGCAAGGAATTCTTACTTTTCAACGTCTACTCTTTCAGCATTTGCCATCAGTTTGCTCCTCATTTAAAGGTCCCTCATTTGCATGGGAGCGACTTGAACAACTCCTGACGCCTCAGGAGAGGCTCAGTTGATTTGGGATAACACTGAGGGTGGCAGAGATGGGGTAGCCCCAAACCTAAGAGGGTGTTCCCTATTTGTTTTCCTCAAGTCTGAGGACTCTATGCAATGAAGGGTAGAAAATGGTAAAAACAAACAAACCAAAACCCACAGGGAAGTTCAGTCAACAGCTGATACAGTTGTGTATTGAAACATTGGAATACTTTTAGAACAGCCCTGAGCTCAGGTCTCTACCTGTGCCCACCGCTGCCCTGGCCTCCGCCTGTTCCCACCCCTGCCCTGGCCTCATTGACGTCAGCTTGGGGACGCCGTGTGTCTCCCAAAGTCTGCCCCCCCCCACCACAAGCAGTCCCCAGGACCCTGCTCTGGGGTTTATTCTGGCTGGTTGTGCCCAGAGACTTACAGGTTGTTATGTATTTTGAATATTCCCCACTGTGCCCACATAGGGCACTTGAAAGATCTACCGCATTAGTTGCAATGAAACTTATGACAAGTTACTTTTGTTTTCATTGGTATCTGTAGGTCTTCTTGGATTTTAATTTTGGCTGTTTGCACTTCTACTATTACTTTAGTGACTTGATATCAATGTGGTTTGAGGAGAGAGAGAGAAAGAGAGAGTCTCTGAGAAACCAGTAGAAAGCTCACTTTGGGGAAGAGTTCGGCTATATTCAATTTTATTGAGCATCTTGAAGAGTTTAAAATGAAACAACATCCTGTATAACTCAGATGCACATAGCCGTTTTATGGAAGATTTAATCCACGTGTTAAATCATTGACTTCAAAAGGTATTCTTTGAGAGCTAATCGAGATGACGAAAACTGAATTCAAACATTATGTTCAAAGACTTCATTTCTCTATTGGGTGTAGGGGCTGAGGAGAGACGGAGGAACTTGGAGGAGGGAGTTCCATGGAGTCATTTAAGTTTGTGAAATGTTCTAGAGCACAAAGGAACTCTTTAAAATTTCACAATCATAGGATCTTTCTTCATTTCCAAAAGAGCATGTTTTTGGGGACAGTGCATAATATAGCTATTTGTTCTCCTGAACACATCTCAGGGAAGAAAAAAGAGTTAGGAAAATGAGCCCATTGTTTTTCAAAATTAGTGACAAACTTCAAAATAATTCCAAACAAACCTCAAATAAAACATTTTTCCCCTACTGTGAATCCTATTTAAACTGTTTGGGTCAGTCTGTTTTAATGAGTCGCATTCATGCTGACACATCCACACACTTCAGACAAAGACGACTGTACCTCTAAACCCATTTAAAAATGATAGATGACTGTCAGCTTTGTGAAAGCAGCACATGCAGTGGCTTGATAGCGCAGAATGAAAGCAATCTACAAGTGCAAGTCTGTTTCTTTTGGCAACGGAAGGAGTTGCTAATGGATTCATCATTTTCTGTTAAGCATGAATGTCAAACAAAAAAACATTTAGGGCTCTATTCAACTGAATTTCCGGCTCGGCGCTTGCCAGCCGTGGAGGCCCTGGGACTGGAACCTGGGCTGCCCAGCCTGATTCTTGCTTCCAGAGTTCCATGGGGCCAGTGCCACGGAACTTGGAATTCTGCCGACAGCTCCTCCTCCTCTCTTCAGCTCCCTCTCTCCCTTTCGCTCTGATCCCACGAAGCCACTGGTCATGCTTTCTAGATGAATGCTGTCCTTGGAGTGGAGCCGATTGCCAGCTCTCATGACATCAGCTGACACCGGAAGTCCACGAGTACCACTCAAGAGGGGATGGAAGGGTGAGGATTTGTTGTTTGTAAAGATTCTTGGGGCCCAGTACCTTGGAACTTGTTGGTTGGAGTAGGTATTGCGTCCTTCCTATTTTGGGGTGATACAAATGCAATTTGTTCTGTCCTCTTTCTACAAGCAAAAACAAATAAATGAATAAATAAAAATCATTATATAACTAAAAATGAAAATGTCCAGGGGCCAGAGATACTTTGTTCTTCTCTAAATGATCTTTGAGAAGATTTGGGAGAAAACTCTGGCCTTGGAGCACAGCTCCTTTGATATCCTTGACCGGAGATGAGCTGCCTCTAGCTGGGACACTGGACTCTTCGATTGATATGCAGTGACACCTGTAGGGTGTGGCCACCCCAAGCAGAGCGCAGCACCCGCCCTGACAGAGCAGCAGGTGACAGTGAGACTGATCCTGAGCCCTTACACGCCAGGCAAGTGCACAGCTGCTACTCACCAGCCGTGTGACCGTGGCCAAGTTTCTTAATCCCTCTGTGCCTCAGTTTCCTCATTTGGTCGTTTTGTGGATTAAATGAAATCATATGAGAACATGAATATAAATTATAAATCACCATACAAGTGTATTATTATTAATTAAACTATTTAAATAATAAAGTCAATAATAAATACAAGAAGACAAAGTAGGATGGTCTGATAAAATGAACTAGCAACAGAAGTTATGAGACTTAGATTCCTGCCAACTCTATTTTTGGTTTTGTGATCTTGCACCATAAAATTGAACTCATAAAATGGGCATATATATGCTTATCCCAATGACTAATGTTATGGGTATGTTGGGCCATAACTTCCTACATTGTTTGATCTGTGGAAGTGGGCCAGATGGCTCCCTACTCTCCAAGTGTCAACGCCAGTGTGCATTCCACTATTACAGCGTTACTCTTTTGTACTTCCCAGGCATTTTGGTCTTCTTTTTGCTCAGCTAAAATGAAGACACAGGGCAGGTTGGAAGTTAGCCCTCTATTTAGTCTTTAGGACTTCAGTAGGAAGTAGAATAGGAAACAGGGTTGATGGCAGGGGCACTGGGCATGAAAAAGAATAACAGGAGGAAAGAAGGAAGCCCTCAATATTAACTTTACCATCTTTGCAGACATGCCTTGTGCACCTCTCATCTCTACTATTTAGTAAGATTGGGAGGGAAACTAGATTAAGTTGTGAAATGTTGCCAGTACCTTGTAAATGGCAAGACTCTAAGTGATTTAATATGACATTAATATTGCTGCTTTTTCCCAGATAAAGTCCATCACTATATAGTCTTCAAATGTATATTTCTCACACTATCGTTCATTGTTTGAACATTTGTAATATATATTAACCATGGCATGGGAATCTATTACCTCTATATTCAACACCTCACACTGCCTAGCCCATTGTAGAAACTAAGGAAGTATTTCTTAAATTGAATAGATCCAGTGTCTCGAAGATAAAGTAGATGAAGCTATCATTTCCAGTCCTTGCATCTGGGACATGGTCTTTCTAACAATCAAAACTAAAGGTATTGTTTCGGCAGAATATTAAATTCCATAAAGGTTTAGTCACCACATGATTTTAAAAAATATTTCCCCGTAGGTGATACTTGAATCAAATGAAATGGTGTTTGTTGAACATTTAGCTGAATATTACATACCTGTGCCTCTTACAAATGTAATCAAACCCACCTAGGAATTATTTATGCATACACTGTAGTGTAATGGCAAAGCTACATCCCAAATATTACTTTAACCTGCAGAAATGATCAGATTCCTATTTCAGAGGGCTGACTTCAACAAGGAATTTTCAGAATGATGAAACCAGATTTAGCTGGTAGCAATTATTGGTACATTTCAGATGCGCTCAGCATGAGGAATAAGACTGAAGAAAGATTAAGTCTCAAATACTAAGGGAGAGAAAAAATGAAAAGAGAGATGGAAAGGGCTTGAAAAGCAGGAAAGGACCAGTTATCTGCAGGAAGCTGGCATTCTTATGTGAGATGCCTGTGACCCAGTCTGGGTTAGAATGCTATCTCTATGTGATGTGCAGAATTTCTCTCTTGACTGCAGCAACTGCAGAAGAGTGAATTAAAGTCTTAAGGAGAAAAATCAATAAAGAAAAAAAATAAAAGCAATATAGCTGGAGAGCATTTCAAAAACCATATAAAAGTCTCTTAAATGGCATGGAAGGCTAACCAGTGTTTATAAGGGTATAACAGGAGTACTAATAAGAATAGATTGGTTGGTCTTCTTAGAAGAACATAGAGGCTTCTGGATGGTTCATGGCCTTTGGCTGGTCTTTGCTTCACTCTGGAGTGTGACATATAGAAACATGGGTTGCATAAAGGACTGTCATGATGACAAGAATTACATTGGGTGTGTATGATGAGAAAGTTGGGATTAGGGTTTGCTCAATGCTGTGGATGAAATACAATACTGAATATTTCCTGTTACGTTATTTTGAAACTGGGAATTTCTCTGAATTCTATGCTAGAAACAGCAACATAGTCCCTTAATCCCAATAATGATAATGCTTTCTCTAAGACACTTTCTTTAAAAATTTATGAACTGATTCTTTCTTTAATTACAAGAAGTAGATTCATTCCACACCTTCTCTGGGCCAACTATGTTCTTAATTTAAATGAGAAGATAAAGGAAGCAAGAGGGAAAGAGTTGGTGAAACAGAAGCGATAGGAACCTTGGTAGAAATGGATAGTCAAGGAAAGGAATACCAAATACAAGTTGAATTTTAGGGAACCAGATTTCAAAGTGTTCAAAAAAAGGGCAGGTGTGACCCATTGCCTGCCCCTTGCTTTGGGATCCATACACAGAGTGTTTGCTGCTACATCCATCTCATCGTTGATTGGTTCACTTGTCCCCTGTTATTTCTGCATTCTCATCATGCCACAGATATGCTTTTACTAGTGAGAAGCTTTCAAAAATGAAATTCTGGCAATACAACCTTGAATGTTCTCAATTAAGGAGATAAAAACATGTTTTGATCAAAACTAAAAATGAAACTTCAGAATCCAGACTTTAAAACATGTCTACTTATAGTAGAAAGGGCAGTGACCAAGGAAATATAAAAAAGTGGCTGAGAACCAAAACCTAGAAGGGAAGGAAAAGACATTTATAGATAAGGAAACCTGGGCTCAGATAGATTAAATAACTTGTAAGAGTATCAAAGTTAGTAAGTGAATAAGCTGGGATTCACACTCAGATCTATCTGATTGCAAAAGAAGTACTATTTACACCTGTGCAAAGATCCCAGGGTTGCTTAATCAATGAACTCTAGTACCTAAGTATGGCTAATTAGAAATGGTGGGTGTGTGGTTTGAAACTGTAGCATACCCCCCAAAAAACATGTTTTTCTAATCCATTCTTGTGGGGGCAGACCTATTGTTGGATGTTTCCATGGAGATGTGACCCCCACCCTTTCAAGGTAGGTCTTAATCTGCTAACTGGGAGTCCTTTAAGAGGGAGATTTTGGAGAAAGCACAGATGCTTGGAGAGCCGACATATGGAGCTGAGAGATGAAGGACACTCGATGGACCCACAGGAGCTGAGAGAGCCATTTTGAAATGAACACAGGAGAGAAAGGCCAGTAAAGTTTTCCATGTGTCTTTCCACATGACGGAGGAACCCTGGACATGATCGAGCTTTTTTGAGTGAAGGTATCCTTTTGTTGATGTCTTAATTTGGACATTTTTATGGTCTTAGAATTGTAAATTTGTAACCTAATAAGTCCCCTTTGGAAAAGCCAATCCGTTTCTGGTAAATGGCATTCTGTCAGCATTAGCAAACCAAAACAATGCGGTCATATAGATTGTATATAGATAGCTTCAGCTGACACTATCTCCAACAATAATAATCCACTCTCTTTTCAGTATTCCCCTAAGGGCCAGCCTTCACATATACGGCTTCTAATTTTTCCAACCACCTGCAAGATTGATATAATTCTGTTAATTTAAAAAATGTTGAAACCAGAGCTCAGTGGAGCTAAGAAGCTTATCCAAAGCTTTGCAGCTAAAAGGCATAGAAATAAAATTCGGATCCAGCTCTCTAAGTTCCTTTTCCTTTATTCTACTTCCCCCAAATTCTTCACCTGGCCATCTTGGAGAGTGACAGACTTCCAGATATCACTTAATTAGTGTCCTCCAGGCTCTCTGGATGTGCAGTGGCTGCCCTGTATTTGTAAAAGCTCCTTATCACCCTTGCTGGGCCACACGCCCAGCTTGCAAGGATGACCCTCTTTCATCTGCTGTTAAACTTTGGGTGCTGTATTCCCTACAGACCAGATCACCTCTCAAGACCCACGCTCAGTATCTGCCCTTTCCAATGGGCATGTCTAAATCTACCCTGGGTTTCTCACATTCTGCCTCAATCCATGTAAGAACACAGCCATTCCCATCCAGGTTTTGAGATATGACGTGCTTATCCTGAAAATCAGTTAGAAAACTAAGGTTCTCTTTCTGAGTCATTTGAAAAGAAGCATGACTTACTACAAACGGTTAAGAGTTTGGGGTTTCAAGCCAGGTTTGCACATTGTTTCTGAAACTATGTCATGACACTAAATCTACACCTTCATTTCCTCATCTGAAAGTGGAAATAATAACAAATCTCTTTTGGTTGTTGTATGTTTATGCAAACCCCTTTCCAGGGTATTTAGAACAAAAGTGTTCAATAAATGGTAGTGCCTGACATTACCATTATCAATATTCCCCATCATTATAATCATCCCTTGAGGGCAAGCAAAGTTTTAAGGGGGGACTGCTGAGAAATCCTTATCAATTTGAACTGGAGACAAGCACTAGCACCTCATTTTATTTAAAGAATGGAGTGGGATAGTTTACTGGAAAAAGTCCTCAACTGGCTTGTCTTTTTACTTCCTGCTCCATCACTAAGCGTATAAGAATGATTCGGGTTTTTTCTCTTATATATATATATATATATATATATATTTAGTGAGTTGGATCATCAGTGCTTCTTTTTAATTGGAGGGTTTTGGAAATCCTGGAGAAAGGTTTTATCAAGATACAAATTTGGGCCAGGTCCTTGGAGATTGATTCAGTCCAGGTTTGAACCCCAGGGCATTTATATTAGAAAGCTGCTGTGTTTACTGTGAGCACAGCTTGTTGGAGGCCATGAATCTCCAAGTCCTACCTGATTTGACATTCTATGATTTCATGGTACAATAAGAGGGAAAAAAAGGTGGGAAGTAAAAGATGATTTGCTCAATTCTGGAGCATATATTAAAAAACCTTAAAAATGCCTATCTAGGAATTTATTCCTGGGAAAGGGCCATGCCCAGAGCTGCTCCTCACAGCAGAAGTCCTTGCCAGACCTCAGGGCATTGAATCTGAGGGAGAAGAGGCTCCAGCTCCCCCATCCCATTTTGTCCACCCCTGACCAAAAAGACATCATTTGTGATCAGTAGAAAGAAGTTCTGCAGGCAGAAGCGAAGGGAGCTCTTTTTCATGGGAGACCTTGGGTGATAAGCAGTAATGTGTGGTCCAAATCCCTCTAACACAAAACAGCACAAAAATAAGAGTGGTAGTAGGTGAACCCCAAATCTGAGGCAGAACATGGGCTACCTGACGCCTGATGGGGCACAGAGGTTTCTGAGGATGTCAAGATGCCCAGAAAATGCTCGTGAAAAGAGCCTTACTCCCAACAGAAGCCAACTGCTCAGTGGACTTAAGTGAAGGCCCAGCTAGGCCTCGGGACTCCCATGAAGGTCAGAGGCTGAGAGGTGGCATGACAGAGGTGGGGCAGAGGGCATGAAGGATGGTGACAGACGGCGAGTCACTCCTGTGAGGGACCCTCTGCACTCACGGGCTAGAGGGACCTGAGGAAATGCAAGCATTGCCTGCTATAGAAAAAAACAGGAAAACTCCAAATGTTCAACAACTAGGGGTTTGGTCAAATAGATTATTCTACGTGTGTGCAAACATAATGTAGTTATTAAAGTCATGTTGTGGGAGAATATTTATTTTCATGAGAAATGTTCTTGATGCATTACTAAATTAGAAAGACAAGAGCAGTATATACAGGATAATAGCTCCTTGGTTAATAAAAATTAGCAATCAATTACCTATTTAAAAAGCCAGAATCATACATACCAAATTATGGTTATCAGTGCTTGGAGAGCATCAAACTAATTTTTTCTTGATGATTTTCTGAACTTTTCAAGTTTTCTGTATTGTGCCTATAAGTTATTTATATAATCTTAATTTTAAAAGAGTTCAGTAAAAGAAAAACCAGCACAGCTAAAAAGGTACCTAGGGCGGGCCACAGTGGCTCAGCAGGCAACAATGCTTGCCTGCCATGTCAGAGGACCCGGATTCGATTCCCGGTGCATGTAAAAAAAAGAAAAAAAAAATGTATCTAGACTGATACCTGTCATTAGTCTATGTGATTTGAGGACTGTTTACTTTTTCTCTTTGAAATTATATTTTGTCTACTTTTTTCATTAAAATATAATTTTGAATAAAAAGACAAAGATAGGAGATGATAATTTAAAATATATTTAGGGAGGTTAGTAACCCTGTGTCAATGTCATTTGAAAAAACATATTTTATAGATCTGTGAGACCCAAAAGTCTGGGAACAGCTGCAAAAAATATTTCATAATTGACTATAAAAATCTCACCTATACTTCCTTTTTAAAATATTTTTTATTGTGAAATATAACATATATACAAAAAAAGCAATAAATTTCAAAGTACATTGTAAAAATGAGTTATAGAAAAGTTCTCAGAGTTTGGTATGGGTGACAGCTCCGCAATTCCAGGTTTTTCCTTCTGTCTGCTCTAAGACACTGGAGACTGAAAGAAATATCAATATAATGATTCAGCAGTCATGCTCATTTGTTAAACCCTTACCATCTCTGTATAACTCCTCCTTCTCCTTTGATCCTTCTCCCACTCTTTAGGGGTATTTGGGCTATGCCCAGTGTAACTTTTTCATGTTGGAAGGGGCTGTTGTTAATATGGGGTAGGGGGATGGAACTAGCTGATATTCTGGAGAGGCTGGCCCTCTGGCTTTCAGGATTTATCTGGTCCAGGGACCCATCTGGAGGTTGTAGGGTTTCTGGAAAGTAAACTTAGTGTGTGAAACTTTTGTAGAATCTCAGATAGAGCCCTAGGCATGCTTTAGGGTTAATAGGAATGATGTTGGTTGGGATATGGCAAACCATAGCATTTAGCAAAATCTAGCTGAAGCTTGCAAAAGAGTAGCCTCCAGAAAAGCCTCTCAACTCTATTTGAATTTTCTTAGCCACCAATACCTTATTTTGTTACATTTCTTTTCCCTCTTTTGGTCAGGAAGGCATTGTTGATCTCACAGTGCCAGGGCCAAGCTCATCCCTGGGAGTCATCTCCCATGCCACCAGGGAGACTTTCACCTTTAGATGTCTTGTCCCACATGGGGGGGGGCAGTAATGGTTTCACTAGCAGAGTTGGGGTTAGAGAGAGAAAAGCCATATCTGAACAGAAAAAGAGATCCTTTGGAAATAACTCTTAGGCATAATTATAGTAGGCTTAGCTTCTTCTTTGTTGCAGAAATAAACTTCATAAGAGCAAGTCTCAAGATAAAGGGCTTTGCCTATCAAACGGGGAGTCCCTAATTTTGAGACAGTATCGGGGGTCTCCCAGGTGGCAAAGTTCAATAGTTCCATATTTTTTCTCCATTCCCTCGAGGGATTTTCCCATTACTTTTTAACTATCTACCCAACATACTCTGGGATTTATCTGCACTAAACTATATAAATTACCAGACCTCGTCCCCATTCTGGGATCCATGTGTTTGGGTTGTTTAAATGATCTCTCCAGGCTGGTTGAGTTAGATTGTGTGTTACAGAAAATTTAGGCTTTGGACAAAATAAACCTCTCTTCCTTTGGTCTCATACAGTAGGCGAAGCTCTAAAATACAGACAATATCCTTTTTTTGCTCTGTATTATGATTTACCTTAGTCCTAGTAAGATCAGCTTCATTCTTACCTCTAATTGAAGCCTGATCTCTTTTTCAGTTTCTTTAGCAATTGTTGTAGGTAACAATGCTGATTTTGAGAGCTGTGAAACTCCAGCTCTGAGTCTTAGGTGTCACACAGGTACCCAAAGTTCCAGGGAAACACCAGGTTATACACGTATAGCTATCTAGAAATAACACAACTCTGGACTAAATGTGGCTGCTATAAAAGATTACTATCTAGGGCCCAATTTTCTTATATGTATTATCTAAAAGAGACCGTACAACATTTGTTCTTTAGTTTCTGACTTATTTTGTACCACATAATGTCCCCAAGTTTCATTCACCTTGTTGCCTGCCTCACAACTTCGTTCTTTTCTATAGCTGCATAACAGTCCATCATATGTATACACCACAGTTTGCCTTTCTGCTTCTTGGTCAATGTGCCCTTTGGCTACCTCCATCCTTAGGGTATCGTGGATAATGTCCAAAGAAAACAATCTATGTCTTACATAGTTTGTTATATCCTCACTTATACAGTCATCAACACTTTCAATTTTAGGCAATTTTCATTGCTCCAAAGGGAAAAATAACAGATAAAAGCACCTTCACTAAAAAGAAAATCTAAACCTCCCCATAGCTCTTGTCCCTTCCCCCCTAATTATTTAACCCTGGTATTGCTGTGGTATTGTCAATGTCTTCCTGTTAACTATAGGCCATGGCATGCAATATTAGTTTTCTCCCTCTACCCATCTATTATTGACACTTTATACAAGATTCACACCTTTGAACTAGTTCATGCAAAAACTTACTTATATTTGTAGTGTTAATCAGTTGGACACATAGGTCTATGCAACCCCTTTCAATCTTGCTCATCTTCAGCATAGTAATATTACTTATAGACCCATCAGTGAACCACCTTCACGTCTATCTATTCCCTTACATTGGAGTTCAACCTTATAAGCTAACCATTCACCCATCTCTAGCTTCTATGTATCTCTAAGTCACCTACATTCTGTATTATAAGCCTCTGACTTCACCTTTACCATGATCATAAAAGTGGAGTCATACACTATTTGTCCTTTTGTGTCTGGCTTATTTCACTCAGCATTATGTCCTCAAGGCTCATCCATCTTGTCATGTGCTTCAGAACGTCATTTTGTCTTACTGTTGCATGATATTCCATCGTATGTATATACCATATTTTGTCAATCCACTAATCTATTGATGTTACTTGGATTGTTTTCATCTTTTGGCAATTGTGAATAATGCTACTAAGATCATCAGTGTGCAAATTTCTGTATGTATCACTGCTTTCAGCTATTCTGGGTTAATACCAAGTAGTGCTATTGCTGGGTCCTAGGGCAACTTGATATTTAGTTTTTTGAGAACAATGTAAACTGTATTCCACAAGGGCTGTACCATTATACGTTCCCACTAGCAGTAAATAAGTGCTCCAATTTCTCCACATCCTCTCCAAAATTTATAGTTTCCTGTTTGCTTCATAGCAGCCATTTTTATAGGTGAGGTAGTATCTCATTATAGTCTTGATTTGCATTTCCCTTAAAGCTAATGAAGATGAGTTTCTCTTCATGTGCTTTTTAGCCATTTGTTCTTGCTCTTTGGAAAAATGTCTATTTGTATATCTTGCCCATTTTATAATTGGGTTGTTTGTTCTTTTTGGTTGAGTTATATGATTTCTTTATGTATACAGGATATCAAAACTTTATCTAATATGTGGTTTCCAAATAATTTCTCCCACTGAATTGGCTGACTCTTTACCTTTTTAACAACATTTTTTGAGGCACAGAAGTATTTGATTATGAGGAGTTCCCATTTATCTATTTTTTCCTTCATTGCCTGTGCTTTGGGTGTAAGTTTAAGAAACTACCTCCTATTACTAGGTCTTGAGGATGTTTCCCTTTATTATCTTCTAGGAGTTTTATGATACTGGATCTTATAGTTAGGTCTTTGAACCACTTTGAGTTAATTTTTGTATAGGATGCAATGTAGGGGTCCTCTCTCATTCTTTTGGCTATTGATATCCAGTTCTCCTGTGCCTATTTATTGAAAAGACTATTCTGTTCCAGTTCAGTGGTTTTGGGGTCTTATTAGAAATCAATTGCCTGTAGATTTTTGTGGTCCATCTCTGAACTCATGATCAGAATTCCATTGGTTGATACTTCTATCTTTATGCCAGTACATGCTGTTTTGGTTTTATAATAAGCTTTAAAATCAGGAAGTGTTAGTCCTTCCACTTCACTCCATTTTAGGATATCTTTAGCTATTCATGGACTCTTTCCCTTCCAAATAAATGTGATAATTAGCTTTTTCAATCTTGAAAGTAGGTTGTTAGAATTTTGACTGGTATTGCATTGGATCTGAAGATCAATTTATAATAGAATTGACACTAACTACATTTAACCTTCCTATCTACGAGTAGGGAATGTTTTCCACCTATTTAGATCCTCTTTTATTTCTTTTAGCAATGTTTTCTATGCACAGGTCCTTTATATGCCTGATTAATCTTATTCCTAGATGCTTGATTCATTTAGTGGTATTTTGAACAGACTTTTCCCTTAATTGTCTCCTCAGTTAGGTCATTACTTGTATATAGAAACATTATTGATTTTTGTACATTAATCTTGTATCTGGCTACTTTGCTGCATTTATTAGCTCAAGTAGCTTTGTCATAGCTACTTGATATTCAAAGTATAGGATCAAGTCATCTGCAAATAACGAAAGTTTTACTCCTTCTTTTCCGATTTGGATGTCTTTTATTTCCTTTTTCTACCTTATTGCTGTAGAAAAATGTAGCTAGAACTTCTAGTACAATGTTGAATAATAGCAGTGACAATTGGCATTCTTGTCTCCTTCCCAATCTTAGGGGGCATGCTTTCAGTCTCTTTCCATTGAGTACGATGATGGCTATTGTTTTTTCATATATGCCCTTTATGATATTGATGAAGTTTCCTTTGATTCCTCCCTTTTGAAGTGCTTTTATCAGAAAAGGAGGCTAAATTTTGTTGAATGCTTTTCAGAATCCATTGAGGTGATCATGCAATTTTTCCCTTTCAATTTGTTAATGTACTGAATTACATTAACTGATTTTTTTATGTTGAACCATCCTTGCATTGCTGGTATAAAACTCACTTGGTCATGATTATAAATGTTTTAATGCATCATTGGATTCGATTTAGTAGTATTTTCTTGAAAAATTTTGCATTTATGTGCATTAGGGAGATTGGGCTGTAATTTCTCTTTTTGTAACATCTTTATCCAGTTTTGGTATTAGAGTTATATTAGGTTCATGAAATGAAGCTCACATTTTTGAAAGAGTTTGAGCAGAATTGGTATCTGTTCTTTTTGAAATGTTTGATAGGATTTCCCTGTGGAACATCTGACCCTGGGCTTTTCCTTGTAGGAAGATTTTTTTTTTTAACTTTTTTTATTAATTAAAAAAAAATTAGCAAAAAAAACATTAAGATATCATTCCATTCTACATATACAATCAGTAATTCTTAATATTATCATATAGTTGCATATTCATCATTTCTTAGAACATTTGCATCGATTTAGAAAAAGAAATAAAAAGACATCAGAAAAAGAAATAAAATGATAGTAGAGAAAAAAAGATTATACATACCATACCCCTTACCCCTCGCTTTCATTTACCACTAGCATTTCAAACTGAATTTATTTTAACATTTGTTCCCCCTATTATTTATATCCATTCCATATGTTCTACTCTTCTGTTGATATAGTAGCTAAAAGGAGCCTCAGACACAAGGTTTTCACATTCACAGAGTCTCATTGTGAAAGCTATATCATTGTTCAATCATCATCAAGAAACATGGCTACTGGAACACAGCTCTACATTTTCAGGCAGTTCCCTCCAGCCTCTCTGCTACATCTTGAACAACAAGGTGATATCTACTTGATGCATAAGAATAACCTCCAGGATAACCTCTCGACTCT